>JALMQS010000068.1:2173105-2398266 GCA_024734495.1 Forficula auricularia
AGAATCGCTTGTTTCTGAATTTGCGTCTAAACCTTCAGAGACTTTCGAAGTTCCTCAAATAGAGGAAACGCCAATTGGCTCACCTATTTCTTCATCAGAAAAACAGACTGAATCAGGTAAGCAATATAAAAATGAAAATAAAACATACAAATTTTTTTAACATTATCATTTTTAAATTAATAACTAATCAAACTCATCTAAATATTTTTTTTTTTTAGAATACGGAATTATATCTATAAATGAATTGAAGACAACGGGTTTAAATGGCCTTCAACTTTATGTTTGTGGCTTTGATAACTGCCAACAAAGATTTGAAAGCAAAAAAAGTTTACGTACTCATATCGTTTCTTGCGATAAAAATCTTCCTCCTTTAAAAAATGACCTTCTCTGTCTACACTGTAAACAAATATTTAAATTGCGAACCAGATATATTGAGCATCTAAAATTACATGGACCTAAACGGTAATATTTCTTCATTAATTAAATAATGAATAAAATAATCTTAAATACACGTGTCATTTTTGGACTTTGAATTTCTACATTCATATATCGTGGATTCAGAAGCCGATCAGATTTTCTGTATTTCAAAAACCTTGATTCTTATAACTAATAGTTGATTAAACAATTTCATTTATTAGCTTCATAATCTTACTTATTCTAATCTCTTACTCGTATTTACAAACAGCTAATTTAACAAAAAACAACAACATTGTTTTCTCATTTACACTAATTGGTTTCTGAACTTGCCATATATTAATATCACTAATGGAGAATTGATGAAAAGGCACCCCAAGTATAATGAAAAGTATAAATTCCAAATAAAATAATTTATTGTAGAGCCATTTTCATTCTCTTAAAAATCTACGCTTCGGAGGATCTCCCTTCCTTAGTTCGATTTTTAAGAGAACGAAAATGACTTACTTACCAATAAATTATTTTATTCGGAATTTCTACTTTTAATCAATTCTCTATAGAGTTCTACCAGCCTGCCGCCAAAAGAAAATACTTTTAATATACTTATTTTAAATATATAAGCATTTTCTTCATTTTTTCTTTCAGTATTTTAAATAAATATTCAACGATTTCAAAAAAATGTATTCCCAATTTATTTTTATATCTAAATGAATATATGATTTTTTTTGCAACTACTTTTGGAAAAAAAAATGAATTATTCCTGTTTTACTCAGCCATGATGACTTTTCATATTTATAATAACTCGAACAATGGTCTACATTCTACAATATCAAAATTCGTTAAAAGAAATATAAAAATATTTATAAGTACGAGGAAAAGTCAAAAATTACCTACACTTTTCGTTCTACAACTTTATTAAACTAAGATAGGAGGAGGCCGCATGCACATGCGTTGAGTTGGCGCGTCTGTGGACACGTGTGCAGAATTTAATCACGATCGCGTCAGTAGTCGTCTAGCTACAACAGCATAAGCATGTCAGCTCGGCTATCAGATTGCACCAAAGAGGAGCAACGAGGAGTGGTCAGAGGGTGTGAAAAGTGCTGAAATTCACCAGAGACTTTTGTCACAATACGGGGAAAGTGCTTTATCTCGCAAAAACGTTTTTTTTATGGATCGAAATGTTTAAAAGTGGCCGAACGAGCGTAACACAAAAATTTAAGACCTCACCATCGGCTGGGAAGGTGATGATAACCCTGTTTTGGAATGAAAAAGGACCTATACTGGATGACAACTTGTACAGGGGGACTACCGCCATCGAAACAAACGCCGTGGTCTACTCTCAAAGAAAGTTTGCAAGACAACGCCCGGCCCATCACACCATAGAAACAATAAACAGGTTGGGCTTTGAGACCCCGGAACAGCCTCCCTACAGCCCATTTCTCGCTCCCTCAGACTTTCACTCAAGAAAGCTTTGAGAGGTCGTCGATTTGCCTCAGACATGGACGTTCGGGATGAGGTGCAAAAGTAGCTTCATGACCAACCGAAAACCTTCTACGAGGAAGGCATCCGGAAGCTTGTGACTCGCTGGACCAAGTGCATTGCTAAAGGTAGAGACTATATCGAAAAATAATGTATCTGTTGTACACCTATCTTAGTTTAATAAAGTTGTAGAACGAAAAGTGTAAGTAATTTTTGACTTATCCTCGTATATAATTCATATAAATATATCAATAATGAATAAATGGACAGAGACCACTTTCTAAAGAAATGTCCAATATAATATTTATTTGTATAATATATTCTTATACACCTACCCTAAATATGTAGTCAACTTTAAAGCACAATTTCAACCCTTAAAATTGTTTTTAATTTATTTTAGGATAGGTTGTTCTCTATGTCCTCAACGATTTGTATCTGAAGCCCAAGGTATTAAACATATGAAATTCAATCATAAATTTAAAACTTGTGAATTTGTTCCTGTAAATAATAAAAATACCATTTCTAATGAGGACGAAGCTATGTTTATAATTAAAGCTCAGGTAAGATTTTTATTATTTTTTTACTTTCACATATCTAATAGTGATTGCAAGTATTATTTTTTATTAAAGCTTTATTATTTTATTATGTATCTGCATCCAAGGAGAAAATCTGTGTATTACTTTTATTAGAGAAACACTACACTTCAATACTTTAGCTACAGTAGGATTAAATTCATGTTGTTTACACTCATTATTAAGACTTATTAGTATTTCATTTATTATCACATGAATCACATCACTTTTTATTCAAGGGTTTATTTACCAGAAAAATTTATTAACAAACAGAAAAAGCTAATTTTAAAAGAGAAGGGGCTACTCATTTAACTTACCATAATATTGTGAACTTCGGCATAAATTATGTTAAAATTATTTTATATCTTTCCATAGGATAAATTAAAATATAATCGTCGTTCTATAAAAGGAAAGAAAAATGAATATAAACCAACTGAGTCGTCTCTCTTACCACCGCCTGCAATTTTTAAAAAAGATGCCCACTGTTCTGAATGCGAGTATCGGACTAAAGTCAGATCAAACATGGTAAGTTTCTCTTTTTTATTTTTGATAAATCTTCTGGCATAGATTAAGTAAATTCTACATAAACACAGGGGATGTTTAATAAAAACCCTGACACTTGGACTGGCTAATTTTTACTTGACTATAATTAGTGAAGTCATTCATCATTCAAAATATAGTTTTTCGTGGACCTTATAAGTCTCTTGAGTCTAAAATTTATAAAGAATTTCAAAATTAAATCTTTTTTAGATGTTTTATATTGAGATGAAATTGGTTGAAATCGATTTTTAGATTAAAATCTCTTTTTAAAATCATTTTTACGTTTACTATATAAAGCTTCTTTTCAACCTTAGAGCTACATTTTCTAATTAAATTTTTTATCAAAATCATATCAACCCTTATGAAAAACTTCGAAAAAACTAAAAAAATTAACGAATAATGAACTAGTTAAAATTTTAAAATTTGGCATTATAATTTCCAGCTACCAAAACCTCTTTAATTCAAGTTTTCATAAATAGTAGTCAAACAATCTACCCGAAATACAATTGAAAAATCTCGATATTTTCTAATTAGTACATTCATCACTATCTCTTGACTACCAATAGTTAAAATTTTATTCTTATATTAAATGAGCAATTATTATATATAAATAATTTAGAATCGATTTCTCGAAAACAGCTCATAGGATTTCGATGAAATTATGGGGAGAACTTTTGGGTCGATAAATCGATCTGGTCTCATCTTCCGGTAACTAATTTGATTGGTTTTTTCTTAATTAAAATAATTATTCACAGTTGAGTGTGTCAACAAAAATTTATAATTTGTTTTTGATTTCCTTTAATTGTTTTTTTAATTTTAAAACACCTTAATCATTACAAATATTATTATAGGTATATTAAAATTAGGAAATTTAATTTATTAGCTAAGTGGTTCAATAAATTGTTAATTAATAAAAAAAATAATTAGAGGTATTGGAGATGGAGTCGTAGAACTTAATGTTGAATTTATGCAAATGCTGCCCTAAATCACAAATTCCAAATATGAATTTATTAGAACATCATTTTCCTCTTAAAAAAAACTGACGACTTTGGAGGATCTCCTTCTTCAGGGCTTAAAAGGTTCAACGAAGAAGATCTGTGAATTTCAATATTATTTTTAATTGCAATTAAGTTCGAAACTTTGTGTAGCTATGCCGTAGCGAGTAAAAATCTTCGAAAAAAAAATTAAATTTTATTTCAATTTTATTTAAATCTTGACTGCATATAAAATTTGATCTTTTTTACCTGAATTTAAATTAATAATATTAATCATTATAACGATTTTAACTAAATCAAAAAATCATCGAGCGACGCTTGGTCCACCAAGTACTAATTGGGAATGACCAAGTATGTGTTTCTTTGATCACATCACCTTATCCTAGTATACCTTAATTTCAACAACTTTAGATGAATAAAATATACAAAAGAAATTCTATATATTAATACACTTTATTTTTTAAAGGTTCGTCATTTGAAGCTACATTTAGATGGAAAAAATGTATTGCCAATACCTTCAAAAGCGCCCATCAATCCAGTTCCTTGTCTTGAGTCGAATGAAAAACATTTTGATAAAATGATCAATCTAGCAGCTTCTTCAATAGCAGCAGTTGATGTTAAAGTAGGTTTAAATAAAATTAATTATAAAATAAATGTTTGATTCCAACTTGAGTATATTTTTTTTTTTATTAAAATTGCCCGTCATGAATGGACAGAAGATGACATTTTAACTCTACCAAGATTCATTCCTGCTCAAAAACGTTTTGTTTGTGGAGTTTCCATTTGTAACTATCTTACCTGTGATATGAATATGCTTTTTCGGTTAGTAATAAAACCCTATATTTTTTTAATCTCAGAATAATTTATGTTAAATTCTTAGTAGTAAACTTGTTAATATTTTTTCTAATCTAATTTTACATTAATTTGTTATTACACATTCGAATGGTTCTAACTTAATTATAAATTTACAATTTATTTAGTTGCCATCTTCAAGCACTTCACACTCATGAAACGCAATTTCGATGTCCTCATTGTCCTGATCAGCTTCAAAAATCATTACTTCAAGAAGCTGCTGGCATTGATATCGACCGCATTTGTGCTCATATCAAACTTCATGATATGAGCCTTTATAAATGTGGATATTGTTCTCATTTTGATGTTGTTAGGTACGTATTAATTAGTGTTTAAATTAAAACAAATTATTTCCATCATTTTCTAATAATGACTGACTTATTCATGCAGAATTAACATCGAACGTCATTGTATTGATAAACATCCTGAAGATAAAATGTTTGTTTTAATTATCAGAGAGCCAAAAGATTTCACCCCTAAATCCCGAATGACCATAGTCGAATCGAAACCAACCCCATCGACTTCTGACGGTAAATAAAAAAATCTATTTTTTTATATATACATATATATATATATATATATAATATTAATATTAAATAATTTAATAATTTTCAGATCCTGTAACTACGAATTTTGAAGATATTCTTGTTGTACTGCCTTCGGACTTGCCATCAATTAGTTCCCAACAAGATGGGATTCCCTGGCGTTGTGGTGTCTGTTCTTCAACCAAATCCACGCGTGCTGAAATTATAGATCACGTTAACATTGAACATGGTTCTAAGTCCCAATTCAAATGTGCAATTTGCGATTATCGTTTAAGTTCTAAACCTAGTATTGAAGCACATTTTAGTTCAAAACATCCTGGAGAACCTAAAAGATTGAATCCTTGTTTTTTCCGCAACGATATACTAGTAATATATATTTCCAATTTCTATAATAAATAATTAAAAAAAACTATTATATATATATAAATATTGAATTGAATTTTTTTATTTTTCAGGAAGATTTTAAATTTGATTCCCCTACTAAACAACAATCTGAAAAATCATCTAAAGAAAAAGAACCATCTGCTCCTCTAGAACCTATTGCAGAGATCGTGAACGATTCAACGCCTATTTGGAGCAGAGATTCTCGGAGGATTCGACACGTTCGCGGAATTCTTTTTGATGACCTTGATTTGTCCCCACAGGATTTATATTTCTTCCATAATTGATAGAATTAAATTTTATTTTACTAGATTTTCTAATTTATTTATTTTTAGGATTTAACTGACGCTGCGTTACCAGATTCTCCAAAATCAGTTGAAATAAATTCAACAAAAGATGTTTCTGAAGATGTTGCTAGGCTTTTTAAGAAAAAACTTGCCCGTTATGGCAGACCCAATGAAGACAAGTAATTTATTACATTATTTTTTTTTTAATTTTTAAGAAACATTTCTTCAGAATAGATCAATGATTTACAACTCCAGATTCTACTTGCTAAATTGGTGTGAATTCGAAGTGGGTTGCAAAATTTGTGTCAAAAGTAGTATTCACATTTTCTCTCTTATCTCTCGGATTCTGGTGACTGTGCTATTAAATCTTAAGAAAAGGGAAAAAGTTGATAAATCATTTATCCATTCTGTACTAGAATTTTGTTGCTATTTAAGGGCGACCTTTCTTTATTTATTTATATTGGTAGCGTTTTTCATTTGATAATAAAAATAAGCTGATGTGGCCATCCATATGACTTTACTATACACCTGCCGCTTTCTTATATTTAATCAAATTATTATTATTTACGAAAGAACCCCCCCCCCCTTAATCTTGGACCCATTAACAATTAATAATATCTCCTTTCAATTATGAAACTTTATTAGAAATATCAGCTTTCTTCGATTTTTGTTTGAAAATATTTTTGAACACCTCCCCCCAATTTTGGTCCCCGAAAAAATAATAACTTATTTATTATAAGTTAAGTAGGTATATTTCATTTTTCTTAGTTTTTTTTTAATTTGAAAATCTTATAATTTCAATTTTTTTAACCACCAACCCCTTAATTTTTTGTTCGATTTCAACCAAAATCTAATCAGTTCTTAATCTCAATGCACCAAAACTACATGTGAAATTTCGTTTTGATATTGACATTAGTTTTTGATCTATAATTCGAAAAAGGGTAGCAAAAAAAACACTTCATCCACTATTATAAATACCCTGTATGGTAAAGTGAAAAAATGATATAATTATCCAAATTGTTGGGCGTTAGAAATAAATTTTCCACTTTTTATACTCCTTCCATTACTATCCATTACTATTCTATTACTTAGTTACTTATTCAGTACCTCTACAACCCTGGGTGGGTCTCGGCTTCATACGTATTATTAATAATAATTGTTATTTTCAGATATTCCTGTACCATATGTCATACATTCGAAACACCTAACAAATCAACGATGAGAGATCATTTATATAATGAACTAAATTATGCTAAGTGGATTTGTTCAACCTGTGGATTGACAAGTTGCAATTCTCAAACTTTGCATCGACACTTTGCATCATCACATGTAGAACAAACCTTTACTGCTCACTCAATTCGACCACTCACTCCAGATAATGAGGTTGAACAATGGGTAAGTTTAAAAAAAAAAAAAAAAAATAGATTAAATTTGTAAACATAGAAAATTAAATGGATTTTTTTCTAGGTACATGACGCGTTATTTATTCAATCTGAGCTTATTCGACAATCCCTTGGAGCAGATGCCAGGCCTGATACCTCTGGAGAAGATGGATCCTTCCAAGCATTTCGTAATTGTATCCAATTAGCTTCTGATGATCTGAATGATACAACAGACTACACATCTAAACGAAATAAAAGATTAGGTAAAATTTTTTTACATATTTGAATCCTTCATTCTAAAAGGGACCTAAGTTTGTCCCATGACTTTCTGAAAAAATCGAAAAAACGAGAAAGAGGAATATTCAATTCATTTTAGCTCCAAATATTTCTCCCATTAGAAAACCATTTCGCTTTCTGCACCAGAGTCTATATTCATTTCTAAAAAATTAAAAGAATATCATCTGTCTTGGATCTCTTTTTGCACTAATTGATAAGAGGCAATGAAAAAAATACTGGTAAAGCCGCATTTTACACATTCGGGTTCGTGACTCGCCGACATTGGCACGTTCGTCCATACAACACGAATGATCGTTTTCACACTCGCCGATTGTTCAGTTCACTAAGGGGCAGTTGTATGTCGGTTGGTAAACTCTTTTTAAACTGAAAAATTGAAAAGTTTTTGTTTTGCCGAGAGTAGCAGAGAGGTTGATTCACAAAGAGAAACAAAGAGGTTGTCCTCTGCTTGATGCAAATAAACATACACACATATATGTATATCGAGATGATATATCTGTATATATATATTATTAAGCTGCCAACCAGTAAAAGAACATCACATTTTCAATATCCATACGATATTGACTCCATGAAAAACAACATTTATAATTAAAAAAGACTGATGATGAAGACCAAGTATTCGAAACTATAGTCTTTTTAAACGTTGACAAAGGATAAAAGGTTAGAATTCACCTTGTGTCCGGCGGGATGACCAATCAGATGACAGGCACTTTCATCTGATTGGTCATCCTCCCGACACAAGGTGAAGTTCTAACCTTTTACCCTTTGTCAACGTTTAAAAAGAGTTCACCAACCGACATACAACTGGCCCTAAGTCGAATGGACCACGTGGAAGTTGTTGTGGCATCCGCCCTGCACTTACTAACTGTTATCTAGAAATTATTCGTGAAAAAGTTGAAAAAGACCTCGCCGTATACATACTATAGCAACAGAACCATGTAAGTAGATTAATTTGTGAACTGAACAGCGACTGTGTAATCATTGAGTGGTGGAGCTCTTTGCTACAAGCGTTTGACTCCCCCCAAAAAAAAGACGCTTCCGGCGCGATAAGACGAGCAACGAGTTAACTGACTATAATATGCCCCGCTACTCGGCTTGTGATTCGATTTGCTATTGCGGTTTAAGATCTATTTAATCAATAAAAGTACAAGTTAGTTAATAAAAACATTGTGGGGATTTTTAAAGCTATACAGAATAATATCTATTTGTTGATTCATAAAATAAATCTGTCAAATTTTTGGTACAAGAAGTTGCACCAAAAAGGTACAAAACCTCTGTAGTGGGGGGTGGACCCTTCTTGCCTCATGAAAAAAAGATAGGGATTGGGTCAGAGTTGAAGAAATCTGTGAAACGGATCTTGAAAGACTAGAGGTTATATGTAGTCGGGAAGACGGACGGGGGAAGCGAGTTCAGTCTCTAAAAGTCATAGGGATTAGAAATTCATAAGATGGTGTCATCTATTAGATCCGATTGGAAGGATTATTTTTAATTATATGTCAGAAAGGTTGTTTTCTACCCCCTATGGAATCGAACCCGAGTGCCAGTAACAGCAATCCCGGCCATCTGGCTCGATTCCCGAGGGTGAAAAACAACCCCTTCTGACCACATAATTAAAAATAATCCATTCCATCGGATTTAATAGATGACACCATCCTATGATTTTCTAAGAAAATTTGAATCTATTAATTACCATCGGGAAATTGAAATCTCTCATAGTCATAGGGATAATTGGCAAATGCGTTTGTTCAGTTATTATCTAATTTAATCAGGAAGGGGTGTAGAATGTTTGAAAATCGTGTATTTTGCTCAAATGAAGCTTTTAAGAGTGATTATTGATTTTAACTCGTCAGAACAAACGCCTTGGTTGTATCTATAAAAAAAGAAAGGGTGAAGACAGTTCTACGATGAGCCAAAATAAAATAAATGGATTTCATTAACAACCAATTGTCAAAACAAACAATTAAATAATTTGCAATAGATAAAGTTACTATGATTGTTTATTTTATTATAATAATCAAAATGAGGGTTTTTTAAAAACACATGGAAAACGTTGGTCGTTCCCTTATGGACAGGAGAAAGGTCAATTATAACACATATCTTCTTTTCATAAGATTTTAATAATTCCCACCATGGAGACAGTTTCGACCGATATTTTCATGCCATCTTCAGTCTAAAATCAATATCAACAAACAATTTAATACAAGAAACATTATAACATAATTACATCATATTAAAAAACATCATTTTCTTTCTTACATAAGGAACGACCAACGTTTTCCATGTGTTTTTAAAAAATCCTCATTTTGATTATTATAAATAAATAATTTGCATTAAGGCCTAATTTGTATCGAAAATTAGTTTCAATGAATACTAAATTAAAAAAAATCATTAACGTAAGGATAATATTCTACATTTCACGTTTTTGTTTCTTCTATCTATAATATATCTTTTTGAAAATATTTATTTATTTACTAAATAAAAATGTTATTTTTTTTTTTTTTAGAAAAAATAAGGAAATTGCGTTGTCGTCATTGTAACGTATTATTCAGCTCTGTGTCAACTCTGAAAATTCATCAACGTGTTACGCATCAAGATCTTGGAGGATTTCGTTGTGGAACTTGTTCATATTTTGCTTTTAATGAACAAGAAATAATCCTACATCATGCCAGTGCTCATCCACAATCTAAAGAAGTCATTCATAAGGTTTGTTTTCCATGCACTGTTAATATAAAATAATATAATAATTATTTTAAAAAAATCAGAAAAACAACTAATTTAATTCTTTCTACTATTATCTGAAAATTAACTATCTTAAAATCTGTTTGTAGAATAAATTTATTATTATATATATTATAATGAATATTAATATTTATATTTAATTTTATCTAGGTACCTAAGTCTACACCTGGAAGCACAACCCCAAAAATAAAAAAACGCAAAATGTCTTCTGACTCCATAGGTATAGTTTTCAACTTTTTTTTTATTACAATATATAAGCATGCAGCGTTTCCCAAACTTTTATTAAGGCGGAGCACACTTTAAATTATGATATTTTAACAAATAAATGTAAAATGTGAAAATTTTTTTAAGAACCGCAAATTTGATGATTTGACAATATTTTTGTTCCATGGTTTGAGTTAAAAATTTGATATTTGCCACTTAGGTTTTAGTTTATTAATATAAACATGGGTGCCTAATTTCATTTCATTAGCTGACAATTTGATTTTTTTTCTATTATAATTTTCTGCATTTTTGAACCGGAAGTTCTACAACTAGAAAGCCGAAAATCTAATCATTTCTTTTTGCATACATAAACACCAGAACGAACTTTATAAGACTATTCCTTGTTGAATTATCGTGCGTATTGGAATCTATATACAAAGACAGAAAAAAATCATGCTTTATCCAGATTTTCAAACATGTGTTAACTTATCATCGTATCATTTAGAACCATTTCAGACAAATATTAATTTTGATAATTTTCACTTAAACCTCACTCACTTTGGGAAATGCTAATATAAGAATTCTTTGAATATATACCTATTCCATTAACAATATGAACTTTTTATATTTCAGCTCTTAATTCGACCCCACCACCACTGAAACGTCTTGATTTAGATAGAGAGAGTATGAAAAATGAAGGCCCACCAAAAATGCCAAAGCTGGAAGTGGAATCTCCTGAAATTATTCAAACACTTAAAGATGTTGAAAGTGATGATGAGATATTGATTGAAGATGATGAAGATGATGATGAGGCGGTTGCCGCTGCGGTTGCTGATGCAGTGCAAGGACAACTAAGGTATCAAACAAACCAACTTTTATTTCTTAACCAAAATTATGCTTTCATCAAAATTTCAATTTTTAAACTAGTTTAACTACAGATCTAAAATATTTAAGTACCTGCTTTTTATTAGATTAGTGAAATTTAATATTTTAATATAATATTCATTTAATTATTTTACTCATATAATTTATCTTTTTATGTTTAGCTCCTTTGTATTAATAATAAAAAATTTTGAAATGGATAATCGATTATGGTGGATCGTCCCTAGGGGATGTGATTTGATATGGAGACACTATTTTTAAATATTTAACCACTGTTTAACTCTTGGACTGTCTCTCGTCGAATGTATTCTTTCTGGAATTGGTCCGTCATGAATGGATAAAAACTGATCTATTGTGATATGTTATCTGTGATTTCCCAGTGAAATTTATTGTTAAACCAAAAAAAAATTTTAAACAAAAAATGTAAACAGGTCTGGTGAGTCAAACAATGGCGAAACTAGTAACAATAATAAATAATTCAACATGAACATTTATTAAATTTCATTTATCCATTTCAAAATTTTCTATTATTAATACGAAGGAGCTAAACATAAAAAGATAAATTATATTAATTTCTCACTCCTAAACACTAAAATACTCTATTTTAATCATGTTCAGAGAGAATGATGTAGGTTCGAGATGAAACATATTTAATAAAATTGAAAATAATTTACTAGGTAGGATTGACAAAAAAGAAATACTGCTTATAAGCAACTCTCACTATATATTTCGGGGGCGAGCCCATCTTCAGCAGTTTACTTAATAAAAAACATTCAATGTAAATTCCTGAATATGAAATATAATGAAACCCGAAATATATATTGGGTCTTGCTCATAAGCAATATTTCTTTTGTTTGCCAAACTTATCTAGTAATTTATCTTTAATTTAATTTTATTTTATTAAACTTATGTCACGAATTTCATGAATCTAATGCAGCGCTTCTTAAACTTTTTTCATTCGCGACCCCATATTATACTATATACCTAGATATATGGTATAAATCTAAACCATCATTTTACTAGCAAATCATAAATAAATTTATAATGAAGCAAATCTTTATAAACAAACCAATTGTAATAATTTTATCATTTGTTAAAACTACATAATTACAATTATTAAATCTAAATATTAATGAAATAGATCTGCGCGTTTCTTATTAAATAAACAATCAAACATAAGTTCACCATCTTGAACATTTTTCAAATTTAATTTGTATTTTGATTTAAAATCACCAATGCTGAGAACGTCGTTTCATATAAATAAATATATCTATACAAAATGGCAATTTCCCGAATTATCGGAAATTCAATGAAAGAAATACCTCATATATACTAAATTTTAATTTTTGGCGGCTGCACATTATAATTTTTTTCATTGAACATGTTTCAATGTCATTTTTGCCCTATGTTTCACGACCCCAGAATTCAATTACGCGACCCAAAATGTGGTCGCGATCCATACTTCAAGAACCACTGATCTTATGTAAACAACGCTTATATAATTTATATATTTATTTTAGGCTACAATGTCCTTATTGTAATTATACTACACAAAGCAAGCGGAATTTGAAAGTTCATGAAATGCGTCATTGGGCTTCAAAACCTTTTAAATGTTATTATTGTTCTTTCACGGCCATTCGCGAATATGAAGTTAAAGTACACCTTGCAAAGGTTAGTGAATAATTAAAAATAGTTTTTTTCATTATTCTTTTTATTACTTTATATTATTATTATTATTATTTTTTTTAATATTTTATATAGATACATCCTAAAATGCCTGAACTAGTCGTTCCACTTCAACTTCCAAATAAACCTGAAATTTTACCTCTTCAAAGAAAAAGAAGGCAGCCTGATATTGTTGTACCAAGTTCGGAGAAAGAACCGAAATTATCTGAAATTGAGGATGAGACTTCAACAACAACTACGGCAACTACTTCAGTTACACTCACAACAACAATTGAAACCACTATCGAAAAGAAATCAAATGCTAATAAGAATCCTGAAAAATTAATCAAGTAATTATCAACAACATGTTCTATGTCTCTATTTACATGAACCATTATTTGCCCCTTCGATAACTAAGCTTCTCTTCAAGCTACCAACATGAAAATTATTTATGTTAAGACTTATTTCATCTGGGAAAAAAGTCACAAACCATTTGGAGATAGAGGTTCCAGAAATTCAAAAATTTTGATATTCATTCTCAATACCTAATCATTCTTCTAGTAGACATGAGAGATCAAATGCTTCAAAAGTATTAGTTAAAGAGTATAAATTTTAAATTTCAAGTTTGACTCTTATTTTGTTTATTTAGCTAAAATGCTCTGAAAGATGACATCCATACATACTAATAGCATTCTGTTTTAGCTTTTAAACCCGGACCCTATTAAGAGATAATAATAATAGGAAAAGCAAGGACACTTATTCAAACATTAATACTTTTTAAACATAAATATTTATCAAACGAGTAGATGAATAAGGGCAATTTAATCAAAGATCTTAGTAGATAATTATGTATATATTATATGTCAGAAGGTTTGACTCCTGAGGGGGCGAAACCTTCTGACATATAATATATACATAATTATCTACTAAGATCTTTAATTAAATTGTCCTTATTCATCTACTCATTTGATTAAAATATAGATATGAAGCCCGGAGTTGTTTTTGAAAAAAATTCCATCTATTTTTCAAAATTAAAACTCAAATATTTCTATTAAAAATATTTATTTTTAATTAAAATAATATTCTATTAAAAAGCAAAGCCAGATATAATTTTAGTAGAAAGAAACTTTAAATTTGCCCCAAGCAAAGGAAAAAATTTAATAACAAAAAAATATTTTAATGTTAATAAGACTTAAAATAAGAGCATGTTATCTTTTCTTTACAAAAGAAAAGATGAATCTGTTTAAGTAGTAAAACTTCTCATTCGTCAGAAAATATCACCAACTTTTAAAATTATTAAAATTAAAATGGGTGATCTGTGAAAAAAAATCAAAAATGTTTTATATTTTCATTAATTTTTATTTTCTAGATGCCAATACTGTCCTCAACGGGGAGCAAGTTTGCCATTTATCCATAAACATTGGCTCGAAAGTCATAAAGAGAAAAAATTTACAGAATTTAACCAAATAAAACCTGGAACAGGATTACCTTTCAGGTATATATCAAGTTGTTTTGTTTGTTTTTCAGAAACAGATTATGAAGTTCTTACTACCGGATGACACATCTATAAGTTCATGATAGACTCTTGCATTCCTTAAAAGAAAAGAATATTAAATTCAATGTGTTGGGATTGTAGGATTTGAAGGATTGAAAATTGTAGAATTTGAGAAAGAAGGAAGGAGTTTAAGTCAAAAATATAAACGAATTGAATCTTATTTCGGATAATTATTTGTTTTCCTAGCGTTGGGCTTACATGGGGAATAAATATTCTCTCATAAATGTATAACTCTAAAAATTGAATTATTTTAAACATTTAAATTATATTAGATGGAGAATGGGATGCAGCAAAAGAATCGGCATAGGTTAAAGTTAAATAGATGGAAGCGAGTAGTTACTTCATATAAGCTTAGGCGGATTACTCTATCAAAATTATATTTTAAATTTGTATTATATTTTTTAAATTAAACTTAAAAAATTTCTAATCTTTCAGGTATAAAGAAGTGGTTTTGGAGCAGATTCTGGCACGTCGAGAAAAACACTACGTCTGTGTTTATTGTCGACGAAAGGGTTTCTCTAAAGAAATCGTTCATATACATCAAAATCAATTACATCCCGGTCTTCCTCTTAAGGTGGAAATAGTTACTTCTAGCAAACATGGCTGCACACAATGTCATTATGCCGCTTGCAGTCTGAAAACACTCAAGTAATTATTTTTATTGTAGAAAATAGGTTAATTAAATTTATTCAATACAATTATTTTAATATTAAAGTAAAAGTATTGAATTGACTTTGCTTATTATTTTTAAAAATACGGAAAAATATTTTAAACTATAATATTTTTCTGCCTGTGAGTTTGTCTGCCGATATTCTACAATTATGGTGACAAAATGTTTGTATTTTTCAAAATGAAAAATTAATTTTTCTACTTTCTGGAACTTCTGGTTCAAAAATGCTGAATTTTTTAAAATTTATTTATTCGAATTTTTTCTGCCATGATTATGAGAAAATCAAGAATTATTTTAAAATAGTTGATCACACTTAAATTTATTACGAGAAACTCCCCCTATCTGCCTGTAACAGTTTAACCCCCTACCCACCATTTGCGAATTTGTGGAGAACGTATCAAGTATTGAAAAAGTTTTCACTTTTTCTTCTTTCATTATTCATTTAAAAACCATAATTATTTCACGTAAAATTTTGCAAGATAGCATAGGGCAGTAGTTCTTAACCTATTGGTCGCGTAGAGTGGTTAACCTACTACATTTATTTTTCATAAGTTAATTTGTTCAATACTATTAAAAGTAAAAACATTGAAAACACGTGCTTTTTCATTAAATTTTTCTTGCATCAAAAAGTAACTTGGGAATATGTTCGGCGTAGGATTTTTTGAACCTCGCTATGGGCCTAGGATCTATCGAACACTTTCGTAATAGTCCGAATCAAATATTTGCTTATCACGATCAAAGGACTTTTCACTGTGAACATGTAATCTTTTACTACGAACGATCTACTTCCTAGTACTGATGCGCCAGACAGAAGCCAATTTGAATAGTTTTCTACATATTCAGTAGTTTTGAAAATTGTAATTTTTCATTGGTAATAGAGTTGAATTGTTATTAATAAGATAAATCTATTCTCAACTCCATCAAATTATAATTTGTTAATTTTTCTTTTACTAGGGCGCATTTTCTAAAAGAGCATCCAAACGAGGTATTCAGGTCTAAAACATTTTCAAAGGGACCAGCGCTGCCTCCAATTGTAAATTCATCTCCATCTACATCATCTGAATCAGTAAATGATGAAAACAAAACGATACCTATCATTGATGTGGAAGAACAATCAAAGGAACTGGAGGTGGAGCCTATTGTGGAAAAAATTGGAACTGTCATTTGTGGATGGTGTGAGGAAGTATGCGCAGATGACAATAAATTCGATTTGCATCACACTTTGTGCCATTCTCACCTCGCACAAAAACGACTTGTGAATATGGTGAATAATTGATATATAAATATTATTTTTAGAACATATTTAACTTAGAATTATTGATTTAGGATTTATTTCCTATATTAAATATAAATAAATAAAAAGGAAAAAGTGTCTTTCAATAATATATTAGGTTTATTAATACAAAACTGACTTTCTCTGGGCCTTACGATATCGGCAACACTTTTTCTTCAAGCCCTGTCCTCAAATAAGAAAGCCTTAGAAAACAGAAACACAAATTCTTCTTCATTCTTTAGAACTTTAATTTAATAAAGATAAATTTGAAAAATTATTATTATTTTTAATCTTCCCGTCTATTTTGATCCATGCTATAAAATCCCCGCTATTTTTACAAAACTCAGAATCATATATATTTATATATCAAGATCTATATGAGCGATATTCGATAGAATTAATATATATAAATTATATCGAATATTATCGTCCTTATAGATCTTGAAGGACCCTTATTACCTTCCCTAAGAGAGTAAGAGAAATATGCCTCCTAGCTAAATCTAAATTTTCTTCGAAATTTGAAAATTTTATTAAGGAGAGATCAGAGGTTATCCTCTGCTTTATGCAAATAAATACATATATCCCTTTCACAGATTTCTTCATCTCTGATCCATTCCCTATTTTGTTTTCACGAGGCAAGGGTCCACTCCGGACTACAGATGTATCTTTTTGATGCAACTTCTTGTATCAATAATCATTACAAAAAACTGCTCAATAAGTTATGAATTTTTTAACTTTTTCAAGAAAATGTTCTGTATGCGATATTTATAAAAAAAATAAGAACATGATAAAAAACCTATATTACTTTTGTTTTTTTGATTCTTAGAAATGAAAAAATAGAGAAAAGAAAGTTTTTAGCTATTTCAGTCAAATAGAAAGATTTAATTTAATTATTCGGTGTTTAAGTTGTTTATCGAAAGATTTTCGAAAAAAATTTAACAAGATTTATTTTATAATATATATACATAATATGTTTATATGCATCAAACAGAGGACATTCAACTTCATTTATTTCTCCTTAAGAATCAACAACCTGCTACTCTTAAAAAAATTTTTTTTCAATTTTTTCAAAGGTTAATTTATTTAAAAATTCAAATTATCTAATTCAAACCTTTCTGACACATAAGAAATAAATATTACTCCTAACAACTCGAATTCAGTAGATACATCTCTCATGAATATATTTTTTAATTTATATTTCTAAAAAACTGCATCTTGAGGCGTCTCTTATAAAATATTTATAAATTAAAATACATTTGTACAAAGATGCAGCTTTTTACCTCACCACTTTTTCTTTAATCAAACAATGTTTGGACTCAAAAAAACAAATTTCTTGCTACTGATGTATACTGTGCACTATAAAAAAGTAATATTCAACAGTACAGTACTGTTTATCGAATTATCAAATTGGAATGAGAAAGGTGATATTTTAGAGGGATTGGTTGTTGTTTTATTGTTCCATTATTAGGAATAAAATAATTTAAATTCCGTTATTAAATAAACTATACACAGCAAATCATACTTCATGTCTTGTTGCTATATGGAGGCCATGGGGAATAAAATACTCCTGTGATCAAAAAGTAAGGTGAATTTGCTTATAAAATGTAAATTCTTTATTTATTCTTCCAAATCAATTTCATTCCCTTCAAAGTAATCCCCGCCCGATAAAACGCACTTTTTCCAACGATTTTTCCAGTCCTCGAAACAGTTGGAATAGTCATTTTCCGGTATACCCTTCAAGACCTTATTCGATTCGGTTTTTATCTCCTCAATCGTGTCAAAACGGCGTCCCCGCATTGGCCTCTTGAGTTTGCTGAATAGCCAGAAGTCACACGGAGCCAAATCAGGCGAATACGGTGGTTGCGGAACGATATGAGTCGAGTTTTTGGCAAAAAAGTCGCGAAGAACCAATGCAGTATATCATGGTGCATTATCGTGATGAAGGAACCAAGAGTTGTTCGCCCATAATTCCGGCCGTTTCAGAGGAATAGCTTCACGCAAACGACGCATAACGCTCAAATAATATTATTTGTTGACAGTTTGGCCCGGCGGAAGGAATGCATAGTGCCACCACACCACGATAATCAAAGAAAACTGTCAACATGACCTTGATTTTCGATCGACTTTGCCGTGGTCTTTTCGGTCTTGGTTCACCTTTTGCACGATATTCCCTGGATTGGTCGGTGGTTTCAGGGTCGTATGCGTAAATCCAAGTCTCGTCTCCAGCAATGATGCATTTCAAGTGGTCCTGATAGTCAGACAGCAAAGTTTCACACACATCAACGCGGCGCTTTTTTTCCAAAAAATTGAGCGATTTTGGCACCAATCGAGACATGACGCGTTTGAGTCACAAAACAGTCTTCAAAATGGTTTGGGCTGAGCCAAATGATATTCCAACACTATCAGCGAGATCTCTAATTGTCAATCGACGATTTTCAAGCACCAAATCTTTGATTTTTTGGACGTGACCCTTGTCGGTAGACGTTGATGGTCGTCCAGAGCGCGGTTCGTCTTCAACGCGTTCTCGGCCCTCTTTGAACTCGCTGTACCACTTATAAACGTTTTTTTGTGCCATAGTTTGATCACCAAAGGCCTTCCGCAACATTTTCAACGTGTCCGCACAAGAATATTCGCTCCGCAAACAAAATTTGATGCAAGTTTTTTGCTCAACAAAATCACCCATTGTAAAAATCGAAAAATTCACTTTTGGTTGTTTACAAAAACACGTGTAACTCGGAGATAATTAAACCTTTTGACAAACAGACGCTTGGCAAATGTTATAGACAGTCCTACCAATCTAGGAAAAAAATTTACCTTCCTTCCTAATGCTCGAGAGTTTTAAATGACAATTTCACCTTACTTTTTGATCACAGTAGTATATCTCTTGCTTCAGCTTTGTTATTAAAACTCAATATCTGACTGAAAGACTCTAATTTTGTAACATTTTCATAACAAGTTCTACACTTATAATTTATATAGTATTTTACATGTAATAATAATTTTTCTATTTGTAAAAGATTGTATATTTAAATTAGAAAAGAAAAATTGAATCAGATTCCTTATTCAATCTGAATTATAATACAATTTGTTAAATATTTTTTTCTCTGTTTTTAAAATTTTGTTAAAAATCCAAATATTTATATACTTTATATAATTAATATTTACTGAAATATCTTTTTATTTATTTATTTTTGTTTTTTTCATGCAAGATTACATCTCAAACTTCAACTTCAGTAGAACCTGTTACAAGCAAGAATAACAAATTGTATCAATGTCCAAGCTGTCCATTTGAGTCGAGGTATTATTCCAGTATTTATGAACATTTGAGACGGTATGTATATTTTTATTATTATATTTTATATTATGAATTAAAAATAAATATTTGATTAATAACTTAATGGGGAACATATTCAAAAGTATATCTTCTGATTACTATATATAAATAAATTTCAAGTATTAAGTATATACTTAAAGGCAAAAAAAATGAACAAAAATAATATATATAAAAAAAATATTCATTTCAAAAATTATTTCTAATGCTTATTGTTAGGGCTCTCGTGAGGTGAGTGCTGTGTGGTGCTTTGTGCGCCCCCCATCAAGCCGATGGGGTCCTAACAATCTTGCGTATGCAGAGTTGTAGGTTGCGTGTTCATATAGGGTGTGTGCAGGGGAGGGGCTGCTGGATGGCGGTGGCCCCCCCAGATTCGAATGTTCGAATCCCATTCGCTACTCAGTCGAATCGAGTCGCTTCAATTATAGCATGGGTGATAATACTTCACTCATGCAAAAACGACATAACGATCCGACTGAGTCATCTAGCGGCCGTGTCTCAAGGCTCGTCGTCATGAGCAAGAGCGGGCCGCTACATGCTAAAATGAAATTTTATTTTTTCTGTCTTAATAAATAAGATATTTATTTAAAAGACAAAAGAACAAGATCGCAAAGTAATGCTAAAAGCGTTCATTTAAATTAATTAAAAACAATTAAAAAATATCTCCTGATACCTCCTATTTCCCTCGTATTGTAATTTCTACCACCCAGACAATGATTGATTGCTTTTGATATGGGATAGATTCTCTAAGCGCACATTCAGAAAACCATTCGTTTCTTCTCACCCGATCCCGACTGTCGAAAGAATACAAACAAAAATGAAGAGAACAGCTCTGTTGATTTCTCAAGTGACCAATTAAGATCCCCTAGAAAATCTTAACCGATTAATGTCTCCTAGACGCCAAGTCTTATCTTTTCAAAGTGTTCTTCTTCTGACAGTGTCAGCGCTTATATTGGTTTCTCTTATTGTATGAAGCTGATCGTGCAACTCAACGAAATGAGGATTACTTTGAGCAGAGAGCTTTAAAAATCTATCATCTCTTACTCTTGTACCTCTTCTCCGGCCAGAATCTGGAATGCAAGTGAAGATTCTAGTTTTCCCTAAGCCTTAAAACAGTACGTATTGTGAATGGTTGAGCGATCTACATTCACATCCCTTGTCTGGTATTGAAAGGCATCTTCTATTTAGCCTAAAACCTTGCAACTTCCTTTCTTGACAAAACCATTTTGCTGATTAAAAAAAAAGTTTGTACAAATAAAATTAATAAATTACGGTATTTTAAATAGAATTTGTTAAAAAAATATGTGGGTACTTACAATTTAGATGAAACATTTTTGAAGACAAATAATAAGTTTTTTTTTCGATTTAATATAAAGTTTCCATGAATTAGTCGAAAGTGTTAACATTTTAAATTATGTCTTTTATTTTTCAATATATTTTGGTTGGGTTATTTTATCAGGAAATTTATTTCAACTAAATATTATCAAGTATCCTTTTTTTGTTGTTGAGTGGATTTCTTACCTAAAGAATGAAATTAAGAATTAATTAAAAATATAGCATCAATATTGTCAATGAGATTCGAGATTCTTGAGCAAAAATCATTCAAAATCATAATATGTCACGTGAGACTTATATGTGTGTTTACCAATTTATCTCTGAAATCAAATCATATTTGATGCAGATGTTTGTATTTTTTACTTTGGGAAAATGGGGTAGGTTTTAAGTGAAACATATTAATTAATAAAGTAAAGGGAGTGTAGTTTCACAGTGAGTCAGATGTTTGTAGTTTGTATTTACTCAAAACCAGATTTTTTACTCAAAATTAAAAAAAAATATATTTTTCTTCAATTGAACAACTACTACTTTCGATAAAATACCTTTTTAATTTCATTGCTAAATATTTATTATTCTACATAAAAATGCTAAAAATATATTAAATTTATCAAAATAATCCTTAATTAAATGCAATATTTTCTTAATAAATTAATTTTTTCACAGGCATACGAAACCCTATCAATGCGGCCATTGTGGGGATCAATTTGAATTTCCTATCAAAGTTCGACAACATACTGCAAAACAGCATTGTGGTGCGCCAGTATTTTTGGTGAGATTACAAAAGGAAAATGATGAGATGAATCGCTTAATGAAACAGGTATTTTTCAAAATTACTTTATTATTCATCCAACCAATATTTATTTTTTTTATTTTATTTTTCAATTTATTACGATTTGATTTCGATGTCAAAACATACAGTAGATTAAAACATCTAAAAATTATTTAAAAAAAAAAAAAAAAAAAATTATAATAGAAAAATTATAACAAAGGTAAAATAAAAATAAACATAAAATACGAAAATTCAAAAATTTTAATTTCAGTGGACTGGCTCCCTTGGGATAGACAGCTTTTTTCCTCATAAAACCAGGCGTGTTTATTTTCCACATTAAATAAGCAGCCAACAGATATTTGCGGCTTAATTTACATTGAATTATTAATTCTATATATCTTGAATAGATCTCACTCCTAACGTTATTTTTAACCGACTTCAAAAAAGGAGGAGGTTCTCTTCGAGTGAATTTTTTTTTTTTTTTTTTGTGCCTATGTTACCTCATATCTCCGCCAAATGTGGACCGATTTTGAAATTTTTTTTGCATTGGGTCCAGTCTACCTTCCGATTGGTCCCATTTTTTTCATAGGTATTAGACCTTTTTTTGTTAGGTTTGTTCAGGACTAACTTCTTTGTTTATGAACCGATTTCGATGATTCTTTTTTTATTGGAAAGGGGGTATCTTAGGGATGGTGTAATATTAATTTGGTCAAGTTCTGATGATAGGATCACTATTAATAACATCACTAAAAAGAAAAAATTAAAAATTTTAAGAAAAAAATAAAACCGACTTCAAAAAAATTAAATGCAACAAATAAAATACATTAAAAGTTATAAAATAATTATTATCTTATTTAGTTACAACAAAACGACGAAATATTAACATGAAATTACTTTTTGAAGTCGGTGCCAAACATATACTTTTTATAAATCGTACTCGACGGATCTTACTTAGTACGTTTGGTGGGTACGCTCGCTTATAGGTATAGTTTGTTTGGCACCGACTTCAAAAAGTAATTTCATGTTAATATTTCGTCGTTTAGTTAACTAAATAAGATAATAATTATTTTATACCTTTTAGTGTATTTTATTTGTTGCATTTAATTTTTTTGAAGTCGGTTTTATTTTTTTTGTCGCTAATTACTTTTTCCATTTGTATTTAAATTCACTTTTAAGAAATGTACTATAGTTTTAAATTTTACCATTTTATTAATCTCAATCCTGATGTTAACTATCCAAATTGGTTTTATTGGGCCGGCTTAAAGATATTTGGAATTGCAATCCTTTATTTTCACTAGAAACGTATGTGGTTAACTCCTAAAGGCAGTGGTTCTCAACTGTTGGTGCTCAGGGAATATCTGAAAAGGGGCCTCGGAAGGAAAAAAATACTATCAATAAACTATGTATTGCTAAAAAGACAATAAAAAACACCAATTAATTTTATATTTCGATGAATGTAGATTTCAAATACTTGATATGATTGGATATCGGTAAATTCGTGTTGTAAGCTAGTCACTCAATAAATTACTCCAATTTGTAAGCACATTGAACTTTTTTTTATATATTCCTATCTGAAGTATGAGTTTGCTTATAATATATTAAATAATTAATTATTTTTTTATAGAAAAAGGGAGAAATTGGATTTCCCACTTTCATTTTTTCCGTATTTTAAATTTTTGAAAAACTTTTTACAAAGGACTATTTGATAATTCAACTTTGCTAAATTTAGTCAATGTTGTGGATTTTACGGGTTTAAGATTTCTAAAAATTGTATTGCATTTATATATACATATTTATATTCATTATATATATGTATCATCATTATTGAGAATACAGTCCTAAGACTGGTTTGACGCAACCACCCGTCTCCATTCGGCTCTGTCCCCCGCCAGCTGTTTGACCTCTCTAAATGTCTGGCATCCCATATCCCCAATTATTTGGTTGAAATATTCTAATCTGGGTCTTCCCCTTCCCCTTTTCTTTCCCACCTCCCCTCCAAGATATCCCTAAGCAGTCCCCCATGTCTCAGTGTGTGCCCCATCATCTGACATCTTCTCTTCTTCAGACTCTTCCACAAGGTTCTTCTTTTTCCGATTCTTCCAAGAACTTCTTCATTTGTAATTTTATCCATCCATTTGATATTCATCATTCTTCTGTAGCACCACATTTCGAAAGCCTCTAATCTCTTTCTCTCCTCTTCTCTAATTGTCCAGGTTTCACACCCGCTATGCTCCATACATATGTCTTCAATAGCATCTTCCTGTTTTCTAAGCTGATTGAGGAGGAGCATAGAAGTTTTTGTTTTGAATTAAACCCCATTTTTGCTTGGGCAATTCTTGATTTAATTTCGTTTTCGCTCCTCCCATCCCATGTTATTTTACTTCCTAGGTAGCGGAATTCCTTAACTCCTAGGTTTTCTTGGTTAATTTTGATGCATTCCTGTCTCATTTTTTTTGTACAAAATATGTATATTATGTTAATTATGTTTATTTTTATCAATCACAACGTCATTGATTTCTCTTTATTTTAATATTGTCTCTTTTTATTGTAATAATTTTTGTAATCTCTTTAACATTATTATATGTTACAATGATTTTTGATAAGAAAATGTATTTGACTTTTGTTTCAGATGGTTGTTAAGGATTTATCTAAGGAATTATCTGTTCCTCAATCACCTAAACAAAAAGATAAAGGTATGCTTTTTTTTACAAGTTATTAGTTTTTTTGTCTCTTCCGTCATTTTTTTTTACTTTATCCAATGCGAAGCATGGGGAAAGTATTGTAATCGGTCTCGCGGCAAGCGCGACTTCAAAGGGTCCTCAGGTAAAGACTACGGAACCCATAGACTCAATTAAAGTCTTAAATTGTAGTATTCAATTAGGTTGAATTTTAGCACGTGACGGTTTTGCCAAAAATTACATGGGGTCTCGTCGAGAGGCCAAAAAGTGCCATTTTTACTTTATCCAATGCAAAGCATGGGTAAAGTATTGTAATCGCTCTCGGGGCAAGCGTGGCTTCAAAGGGTCCTCAAGTAAAGACTACGGAACCCATGGACTCAATTAAAGTCACAAATTGTAGTATTCAATTAGGTTGAATTTTAGCACGTGACGGTTTTGCCAAAAATTACATGGGGTCTCGTCGAGAGGCCAAAAAGTGCCATTTTTACTTTATCCAATGCAAAGCATGGGTAAAGTATTGTAATCGCTCTCGGGGCAAGCGTGGCTTCAAAGGGTCCTCAAGTAAAGACTACGGAACCCATGGACTCAATTAAAGTCACAAATTGTAGTATTCAATTAGGTTGAATTTTAGCACGTGACGGTTTTGCCAAAAATTACAAGGGGTCTCGTCGAGAGGCCAAAAAGTGCGATTATTTCATTTAGCGCGTGCGGATGTATGTATGTATGTATGGATGTATGTCTGTTATCGCTTTTTTGGCCCACGATTTTTTCCACACCGTTGCACCTATTGAAATGAAATTGAAAATGTACCATTAGTTTAACAAATTGAAGCGCTGATTAGTTTTTGGTACATATCGGCCCACAAACATTAGTACTTTATTTAAGTACTTTTTTAGTTTTTTCTAAATATCTTGAAAATGACTTAACCAATTTTGATGAAATTTAATATCCTAATTAAGTACCTTGGGGACCACAAAAAGATTAAATAAAGTTTTTAGTAAAATTATATTTTAAAGTACTTTACTCTAGAGTAAGATGGTACTTTTTTTAATTTTTTAAATTCTTTAAAATTTATTCATTTGAAAGTTTTAATATAGCTCATTTAGCCTTGCTTAAGTAAGAATGGATAGGCTTCTCTCTGTGAAATGCTAAAAATTTGGGATGAATTTTTATGAGTAACCATAGCAACTGCGTTGTTTTCTTATCCGTTACCTTTGCTGAAGGGGGGTCGGTAGGCTAGGCGGTAGCCTATTCTCATCTATTACTTAAGGAATAATAATTCTACATTAGATTTTTGACGCTTCGATTATTATTGGTAACCATTGCTGAAGACATGGAGGAATCGGCTTAAAATCAAAAATAACGATCGATTCTTGTCTAATACTAGAGGAATAACCTTATTGCATCCCATTTTTTATGTTTTGACTATTAATGGCAACCTCTACTGAAAACGTGGAAGAATCGACTTAAATTCAAAAAGACTAAATTCTTTTTTGGTAAACAACTCAAGCTTAAGTGTCTGAAACGTTAAAATCTGTAAAAATCACAACTTCGAATTTTTTCACTGAAAGAATTATTATATATCACTAATAGATCAGCGATTCTATTTGTTGGCTAATTGAAATAAAAACAATAACTTTATTCTCTTTTAGGTGTCATAGCAGGCATAATAAGTCAGTAAAATCACTCTTTCCTCCTCAAATCTTATTTGACCGATAAGCAAAATAAAATAAATTTTCTGAAGAAAATAAATATATTTGAGAAACATGACTATGGTTTTCATTAGTTTTATAATTAATAAAAAAAACTTTTTTTACCATTCCGAGAAAATACCTTATATTTATACATAATAGTTTTGTCTAAGATACAACCATCTAATTTTCATTATTTTTTTGTTTTCATTAGTTTTGGCATCTGTTTCCAAGGCGTCTCCTATCCCCGATACAGAGAGTTCTACTAGTCCAATCACAACTGATCCAAAAATCAAAACAAAGAACACAGCTCGAAAGAGCGTTACAAAAGGTGTACTTCGGGAATTATCTCCTATGATCATTGATGACGAGGACGAAGAATCTATGCCTATCAAGAAAAGACCTACTCAAAAGGCACGGAAATCATGTAGTAGGCCTTTGGACTATATTCTATTATCGGACTCTGAGGAGGTCAGTAATTTTTTTTCATGAAATATTAATCATAAAAAAATTACATTATAAACAAACTATCATGAAATAATTTATTATATTATTAAAATTGACCTTGTCTATAAGACAATTTGGTCACAAAAATATTACAAAATTTAGATATAAATTGTGCATTAATTTAAGATCTAATTTAAAGCATAATTACGTTATTGAAAATACTGATTTTACATTCTTGTTTTTTTTTTTTTTTAAATTATTTATTATAATGAATCGTAAGTCTTAATTATTTGTTTGACGAAACCTTATCATTCCATATTTTTACACAGTGGACTAGGTTAGCAATATTTTTATTTTTTTTTTGTTAAATAAAATTTTATATTTACAAATTTGAAAATATTATACTAATGTAATTATAGTAGATAATTTAAAATTGGCAATAACAAGGGAATCAGTCGCTTCTCATTTCCATATATTTATCATTGTCTGAGAGAAAATTCTTAAAAACCCAGACTCAATTATTGTGATTGTATTGTAGTTAGACCAGAAGAAAAAATAAAATAAAATTTATTAAAACTTTTTTTTTTTACTCTCCATTTTGTATTACTCAAGAGAAGAGACTGATTAAGGGAAGGTGTGGAAACATAGGTGTTTGTCCTCCCAGATCTTAAACGACTGAAGAAAGTTAATAGAGTAAAGGGTGTGTAGTTTCACAGTGAATGAAATAAAACTCAAATAGGTTTATACAAACTCAATATATTTCGGATTATTAGTCCATCATCAGGAGTTTACAAGTTAATACTAACTTGTAAACTCCTGATGATGGACTAATAATCCGAAATATATTGAGTTTGTATAAACTTCTTTGAGTTTTATTTCATTCACTGTGAAACTACACACCCTTTACTCTATTAACTAATATCATGTTTCACCTAAAACCTACACCACTTTCCATAAGTAAAAAATACTGAAGAAAGAGGGAGGCAGGTAATTAGTATAGTGATATATTGATGAAACGTATTGGCGGATGAACTATTTTGGCTTTTTCTCTTTTCCAATTTGATCTCTAAAGAGTGTTGGGAAAGAACCACGTGCTATGCGCAAAATAAGCCTTTGGGGGAAATTATTGATGTTATCTTATCATCAGTCAAGTAAAATAAATAATCTATTAAACAGCTAAGAAAATCAATAGAGATGCAATCCTTTAGATCCGAGATGAAATAGATTGTTTTTTACTACCTCGGAAATCGAGCTCGAATGCCAATAATAACAACCCTGTGGCTGTCCTGTGAGGGTGAGGTGCGAACCCCCATGACATATGCAATCCATAGAGTATATAGAGAGGAAGGCTCCATAAGGGCCCTATGTATTTTAGCGTATACGAGTTACAGAGCTCTCTGGCGGTTCGTGTAGTGAAGCAAAATGGCTCTCACCGATGCAAATTTTGATGACGTCACACAGCGGATGATTCAAAATAATTTATCATGAGTAAAAAATGAGCTTATATACATGTGATTCACGGTCGATGGGACGTTATCCGTTTTGTGTAAAACGGAAAGTCGGATTTTTCTGAAAATTTAGCACATTACATTTTCTTACCTGTTCTATCGATCTAAAATATTTTCAGTCTTGCGACATTTCGGCTTCCATCGAAAAGTCGCAGCAACTATATATATATTTTTTTTAGATCGATAGAACAGGTAAGAAAATAAATGTAAGGTGCTAAATTTTCAGAAAAATCCGACTTTCCGTTTTCCATAAAACGGATAACGTCCCATCGACCGTGAATCACCCTCTATATTAAAGAAAAAATTATTAATTGTTTTGTAATTAAAATAAATACAAATCTTTAAAAAATGTTTAAAACGTATATAATGGCGGGCGACAAATATGCTGGCAAATGCCCAACCTGTGGTCTAGCACGTGCGTGCTTCTTGGCGCTGGAATCCCACATATATATATAAAATAAAATCGTACTTTTATTAAAAAAAGCTTTAGCAAATAATTTAATTAAGATTCAGGGACTAGGAGGAAATTCATATATAAAATAAATACTTGAAAACAATTTAAAATTAACCATTTTTTTATTTAGACCAAAAAATGACATTACAAAGATTTTAATAAATAAATACAATCTTTTCAATGGAATTTTTGTGATTATCTTTCCGCCAACATTAGTTGTTTGAGGAAAACCATTGAGAAAACCTTCAAAGAATCAACTAGAACCTAGACACCTAAAAATATACAATATTTTTAGTTTATTTTCTAATTGAAATGATCTTTTTTTATTAAATTAAAATAAGATATATCTATTTACCTATAAAATATAGGCTATTCTTTATTTTAATAAAAATATGTATATATGTTGTCGGCTTCTGGCACAAAATCTAATCAAGAGCCGGTGTTTGGACATCTGATGACGGCTTTAATGTGGATGCGAAATCACTTCATTCTGGAGAATCTCGTTGCGTTGTCAGGATAGCAGATGGTGACTTCTAAAAAATGTTTTCTAGCATAATTAACTGAAATTAAAGACGTCGTGGATATTTTTTATAAATTGTTTTTGATTCAAAATGGGAGACTCCCTTAGTCCGCTGCTTTTTAATATAGTTATGGATGAAATTATTGGCGAAATCAAAAATCTAAAAGGATATTCCTTGGGGGACGAGAATATAACATGCGTTTGCTACGCAGACGATGCAGCACTCGTTGCAGAAGATGAAGATTCCCTCCAGCGCCTCCTGTATAAATTTAGCTGTGTTGCGCATAAATTCGGTCTCACTCTGTCAACCAAGAAGACCAAAACACTGACAATCTCTAAATCACCACTCCGATGCAAACTACAACTGTACGATACCATTGTCGAACAAGTCATGTCCTTCACATACCTTGGCATCCAAATGACCTAGAAAGACCTAGAAACAGAGGTAAGACATCAGGCAATAAGAGCCTCAAAAATATCGGGTTGCCTTAACAATGCAATCTGGTCAAATCAATATTTAAGAACGGAGGCCAAGGTACGAGTCTACAAAACCGTAGTACGTCCAATATTAACTTACGCAGCAGAGACAAGACCTGATACTGCAAAAACCTCTCAATTATTGGAAACGACTGAAATGAAGACATTACGAAGGATAATGAACGTGACCAGGCTCTATAGAATGAAGAGTGAAGATATTAGAGAAAAATGTGGAATACAAAAGGTGGACGAATGGGTTAAAAGAAGAAGAGCGGAATGGTATGCGCATGTGAGAAGAATGCCAGAAGACCGACTGGTAAAGAAAGTGATGACAAACAAGCCGGTTGGAATAAGAAGTAGAGGTCGTCCTAAGAAGAGATGGAATGACGTTCTGGAAGAAACAAACCTATAGGTTTAAAAATAAGAAGAAGAAGAAGAAGATTCAAAATGGTCAGAACATATAACGAAATATTTATTATCTTCATGGATATCAGCAAATTGACACGAGCGTTTAGCTCTATAATTAAATTATTCAAGAATTAACATATAAAAATCAAAGAAATAAATTATTAGTTAATTTTATATAGGGTACTTACATTTCATTGTTTTTAGAGCGTCGAAAAAAAGTATGTTCTTTATCTGATTTTGTGTCGCGAAAGCTACCTTTCACACAACATTGACTTCTAGAACTAGCCATATTTAATCATATTTTAATCGATAAATGTGTACGTTGGAAAATTTTCTAAATGAACGTTTGATACAAAGCCTGTAGAATCTTTTATCTATGACAAAGACATTTAATGTCATGTGACATATGCTCTATGAATGGCTCTTAAGGACTAAGAGTTTGAATATGACCCGCTAGAGAGCGCTTTTTCCAGATACGCAAGCTTTCCTCTCTATATACTCTATGATGCAAACTATCTAAATATTTTACTCAAAAAAAAAACTGACATAATTAAAAATAATCCATTCGAAAAAATTAATGCGACGTATTTGCCTCTTTTTAAGAAACTACCTTCTCATATCTTGCTCTGTATTTAATACACACACAATGATATCATTTTCAAGTTCGAGTCAATTTCTCATCTTTGATTTAATGATAGTCATAATCGAGAAATTTAACACACATAAATATGATTTCGCTACTGGAACCGAACACTAGAGCTTTTTTGGCCAACTCGGGATATTCTTGTATCCTATTGACCAAAATGATTGGGTTTTGAAAAATACCAAGTCTAGTTTCACCATTCCATCGAGATTTGATATTTCATTAAATTTTTCGAAAGATTTGAGCATCTTTTTTTGAAAATAGTTCGAATGTTTTTCAAAAAATCACCTCAGGATAAAATTAACCAATGTTTATAAAAAGAGAAAGAATTTAATTTTAGGCCAAATTCTAAGATTTTAGTAGAAATATTATTAAATTGCGATATCATTGTCTCGAGGGTGTGAGCTGACTGCCCGGAAAGCATGTTAGTTCTCAGGTTCGACTCCTGAGGGATGAATCCCCTCTGATATCGCAATTTAATAATATTTCTACTAAAATTTTAGAATTTGTCCTAAAAATTAAATTCTTTCTCTTTTATTAAATTTTTCTTTTGTTTTTTTAAATTTAAGCATGTTGTAAGAAATTTCACGACTTAAAAGTACTAAGGGGAGAGCGTCGCCAACAAAATTCTTGTCAAAAGGGGGCCCTTTTTGAAAAAGTTTAGGAATTACTGGTCTAGAAGAATAATTGAAATATCGAAAAACTCCATTGTTAAAATTAATATGAAGAATTATAAAAGAAATTGTGGGAAAAAAACAATTCCCCCTTTTCCTCAAATTTCAATAATTCTCAACTCTTAAGAGAAAAGGGTAGGGAAATAGTATATACAATATTTCACCTTTCTCTTGTGCTGTCGATTTTTAATTTAAAAGAGAGATTTTAAATTTTCAATATTATCTATTCCTGAGGTTCAGCCATTTTTTTTCTTTTTGCATAACTATCTCTTTTTTCAGATGTGGTGTGTCCATTATATATATATATAAATATTCTTTTAACAATTATGTTCCTTGAGCTAGTACAGCAATATTAATTACTTTTTCTCTTTTCCTGCAGCCGCCAACACCACCACCTCCACTGGACTTTGACAAAATAAAGACCACCGTGCCTTTTATGGGCTCCGAGTTAAATATCAACGTTTCTAATCTTAGACAATTGATAAATATTAATCCCAAAGTTATACTTAAAAGAACTAAAGTGCAAACATAAATAGTATTATTTAAGTATTTTATTATTCCACTTATTAATATTCAAATGTATATTATTATATTCAGCTCCTATAGAACACATATTAATATTTTATTGAAATATTTATTATTCATGTAATATATTGAAGTGAAACTTTAAGTCGACAAAATGATGATTTGAAAGATTTGTTCAGATTTTCCATGAGAAAATAAAAAAAATAATTCTCAACTGTTCTTTCAAGTTGATTAATTACACAGGTCGACAAAAATGTGTACCCGTAAACCTAATAATGGATTTCAGTAGAGTTTTATACGCTGATTATCATGCAATTTCCCGATTTTTTAAAACGCGTCAGAGTTTCGAGATATTATCCGTCAAAACGACGAAAAATGACCTATTTTCGAGTCCCATTAGATATTAAACACAATATTTGAAATCAAAATATTTTGACCATATGTTTTTATCTATGTTTATTCTTTATAATCACGTAGGTTTTTTAATTTTAACTCTAGTTCTAATTGAGCTACAAACAAGTGGTAATTTGAAAATCAAAGATGAAACTGTTTTTTATTACACCAACAAAATAGTGTGATTTCAAATATTGCTGTTTAATATCTAATGGGACAATAAAATAGGTAAAAATGGCCTTTTTCGTCGTTTATTATTATTATTATAACCACTACAAAAGCAAACTTTATATGGAATATAGATATTTTTCCTTTATTTTGATGCACAATGACTAGAAAATTCATAAAATAAATCTTAGGACAAGGAAAAACATTTTTTTTGTCGACCTATGTTATTGCTGTAATTAATACACTTGAAAACGGATTCAGAAGAGAAGCGCATATATATATTTTTTTAATTCTATTCAGATTTATAAAATTATTAAATTGCAAATTAATTTTTTGTGTGATAAATTTTATTTATATATAATTCTATCTCTGTCTCTCTTTATATTTATATCTTTTGAATCATATGTATTTTAGCTAATTCAAGTTATTTTATTTGAAAAGTTTACTTATTTTAAAAAATGTACATATTTTATGCCTTAAAACACTTTTGTAAATAGAAATAGATTTTCTTATTAAAAAATAATATAAAAAATAAATGTAGAATTTTTTTTCGTTGATTTTAGTTCATTTAATATCTATTTTATGATAATGTAATATAAATAAAAATTTAATTTTCTTGGACATAGGCTGATAGATATCAATGGAATTTGTTGTAAGAAGCCAAGGGTAATGAAAAAAAAAACTTTGTAAAGAATAAGAGAGTAAGTAAATCATTTGAAACGTCGGTTTTTTAAAAAGAACAATTCATTATTATTTTTTTTTGCAAATTATTTATTTTTAATTACCCTTTATTGCGTCTTTATCAAATTCCATTGAAAAATAATAATTAAATAATTAATTATTACCTTGTGGGATATAAATGTATTCCCTAGTCTCTTAAGACTATTGTATTATTTTAAAATTTTGTTTGACTTCTATCTTTTTACTGTATTAGATGAAGGAGGAGGTATCAGCCAAAGATGGAATCACTGAGTCCAATAAAACACCTTTAATAAAGCGTTTCGGCCTGAATTTATTTGGCCATCTTCAGTTAATTAGGAGTTATACACAAAATGCGGTACACATATGTGATCGAACCAAGCCTTGTCAAAAATAAAAATTTTAGCTTCATGTAAATTTATAACGTTCGTGGACTCAAAAGTTTCAGAATGAAAGTAATATAATTACTTTCATTCTGAAACAACTGAAGACGGCCAAATAAATTCAGGCTGAAACGTTTGATTAAAGTTGTTTTATTGAACTCAGAGATTCCATCTTTGGCTGATACCTCCTCCTTCATCTAATACAGTTTCATCACAGCCACGAACTCTAACAATATTCTATCTTTTTAATTTATTATAATAATATATTCCATATAAGTTTTCAATGTCAATAGGGAAACTAAATGCTTGGGTTAACATTTCTATTCCACTTTGACTTTTTGTCCATTGTGGTAAGGAAAGGTTAGTATTACTTAGCATACTATATATAATTATATAACTATATTTTACTTTCATTTACCTTTGACTTGTTTATAGAGTTCATCATCAAACACATGCTTGAATATTAGGCGAATGTTAACTTCATAGAAATCTAAGTCGATCACAAATTAGAAAAACCTGAAATAGTGACAATTCAATAATGTGTAAAAATCTCAAAATAAATTTAGTTGCCCACCCCGTTTGAACTGTTATCAATTTAAATATAACTTGCTTAAATGGTTTTCTCAGTTTGATGAACAAAATATGCATATATTTACTATAGGGAACCGACGGTAGATTGCTAGAGAAAAAGTAAGAGGTATAAATTCAAGTAGTGTCATAGCAAAAAAAAAAACTGGTGTATGGACCACGTGAATTTCACCTACAACACCCTTTACCCATACCAATTTTTCTGTCACAATGATTCATCGAAAATCAAAAACTCAAAAAGTAAATCTAATTCTGGGGAACAATAGAAGATCGAGAGTAAATCAACCAAAATCTTGCTGTGTTCTTTTAGATGACACTCAAATTAGTCTAAAATTTATATTTTTCTTAAGTTTGGAATTTCATTGCTTCACTTTAGCATTGCTAAATAAAGGGTACGCAAGTGGTCATGGATTTTTGATCACTTTTTATACTTTGGGGATCACAAACCCGTTTTTTGTTCTAAATTTGATTTTCAATATATTTATATTAAGGGCATAGTTTACTTTAAGCAGTGGCATAATGAAACTAACTTATAAAATTATGAAGATAAAAGTCCTCAAAATCCTCTTATATCCTCACTGATATGAATATAAGACAAATTAAAAAATGAACCCGTTTAACCTTGTTTCCTGAGAAGGCGCACTGTCCAGCAAGGTAGGGGTGGGCCTAAAAGTAAAAACCTCAGGTAAGGGAGACCCATGTTCAGCAGAGGACTTAAATAATAAAGGGAAACTATTGTCTTATTAAAAAGTAAAAACTAAAAGCTTGACGATCTTATGATATGATCATATGTACATATATGAAAGTTGTTCTCTAAATTCACGATTTTATAAATATAGCTTCGGCGATCTAACAATGCTGGATCTAGGATATTTTTTAGACCGACACTTTTTTTTGACACCCCCTTCAAAAAATTCAAGCTGGGCGTCCTCTTCCACTGATACGAGGTGTGTATAGAAGAACAGGCGAAATGCCTATAATGAAGAAGAAGATTACCACTACCAAATAAATTTTAAAGTACATAGAAACTGGCTAAATGAACTAGTATCCCTTGTCATAAAAAAATTAATTTGATTTAATTTACTTAAATAAGATAAGCAATTTTATATCCTATACTAATAAAGCGCATTTGGGCCTGCCTCTGTACCTATGTATCTATGAATCTGTCCGTCCCCCAACAAAAACAGTCCTCATGGTTACCAATTTAAATGAAATTATCGATATATATAAAATTTAGGTTTTGTCTGTACATTGGGGTGAGGGTGCTAGGTGGGTTTCGGGCGGGGGGTCCAGGGGCGAGCCCCCTGGCTAGTAAGAGGGCCGCCTAAGGCGGGCCTTGCAGCTAGCTGTGATAATAAAATAATTGTGGATCCCAACAATGGACAAATTTTCATTACAGATTCGACTTATTCAATATAATTTTCTTTTCAAGAAAATAAAACTATGTGATGGTGCATGGGAAAAGGGCCCTTATCTTCACCCTGGTCAAAATCGAGCTAATGACATTTCCTGTTTTTAGAGAATGAACTGAACAAAACGCTTTTTGTCTCGCCCAATAATTCCAAAATTTGATTTGACTTATGAATTTTTGAAAATTTATATATATTAAAGGTATGTTTATTTATATTATATTTCACAATTTTGCCCTTCCTGAAAAAACTGGCCCGTGAAGATATGGGATCTTTTTCCTTACATCATCACATATATTGTATAAAATTCATTTTGTAATGGAAATCCACGCTTTGCTGAGAACCACGATTTTCCAACTAGCCCTTCAGCCCATATATCAAAAATGACAACAATGTCAAGAAAAACATTTTCGAAAAATTAGAACTTACATGAATTCATAAAATATTGATGTATTTGTGACTATTGTCTCAGTCAGGAGAATAATCGATTATTTCCATTGCGCATTTCTGGCCATATGATTTTGGCGAAGAAGAGTCCTTTACTGCGAAGTCCAATACAACCGAGAAAGTCGATATGGCAAACAAAACATTAATTCTTTGATCCCAGTTTCTTTTAGTTGTGAAAGGTAAATCACCAACAGAAAAGAGTAAAATTGTATCATCAGGTTAATTATTAGTGGAAAATCTTGATTATATCGCACATATGTATTTGTACTCAAAATAATAATTAGACATAAAAAACTTCAATTTTAGATAATTCAGAATTTTTATTTTTAATATATATATTTGTAATTGATTTTCAAAGAAAATAAGAAATTCTTCATAAATAAATTAAATATTTATATATAGGTATATATTTATATATAAAATAATTAAATAATCCACTTAAAATTAAATTATTATTATAATTTTTTTTAAATCTAATTTTAACTATTGACCCATGATGAAAACTATGTATATATACCATATATCTTTATAATCGTAAAAACGACATCTGAAATAACTGTCATATTTTTTTATGAGATGATATTATTTTATTAAACTATTACCGGAGTATTGATTTCACCCAAAATTTTTCAATTTATTTTGTTTTCGATAATCACTTTTAGAAACATGAAGAAAAATCATTTTCAAACACATTTTTTTTTTGACTTTATATCCATAGCTAAGCGCCTAAAGGGTCATCAGGTAAAGACTACTGAGCCCATGGTCTCAAGCAAACTCTGACGGTTTTACCAAAAATTACTTATCGTCTCGCCCAAAGCCCCAAAAGTGAGATTTTTCATTTAGTCCGTGGTGGGCATGTTATAGATGAATCAAGGCAGGGCTGTAGTAGAGGCGGAATACGGCGAATACCCTGTGGTTTGATCTGAGTAAATAACCGTATACCCGTATATATATTTGGAGACATTAACTTTTTGAATATTCACAAAAATATTGTAAATTGTTTCAAATTGCTTTTAAAATTATAATTTTTTAAAAAACAACCGATTAAAACATTTTATTTAATTATAATATAATATACCCTCAGATTTTCCCGATCCATTTAGCGTATACCGAGGGGCGAATCGCGACCTAATATCGTGTACACCTACTTCCACTTCTACTTTCATTTCCAAGTAGAAGGCAATAGATGAAGGGGCATTATCTAATGCAGGGGTGTCCAGCTGTCCAACCTTTTGGCTTACTGGGGCCACATTTGAAGAAAAAAATTGTTTCGGACCGCGGATAAAATATTATAATTCTATTGATATTTGTTATTCAAAAAAAATATTTAATAATGTAGAAATGAGAGCTTTATTATTTTTTTAGCTCATAGTGAGCTTCTAATTTTTCTTTTCGTAAATTTATATACTTGAAAATAGCTTCTCGTATATGTAAATATTAAACATACTTACAAAAAGTGATATTATGTATTAGTATTTGTTTATATTTTTTCCTGGCTAGATATTTAATTAATATAAAATTCTAATAAAGAGACAATATTCAATTTTTCTTTCAGATTGGTATCTAATTGTTGTTCTAGAACAGTGGTCTTCAACCTTTTTGCACCCGCGGACCGGTGAAAACAGAATAAATATTTCGCGGACCGGCTAAAAGCTAAGACAAATAAAAAACCAATATATTATTTATTAGATAGTATTTTATTTATTATAAAGGTATATATTATACAATTAGAATTTTTTAGTGCGACATCTGTTACTACTTTTTTTGATAGAATATTTGATACTTAGTGCATTCAAATATAAACGAGCCTTTTAATTCTGAGGATTTAGAAAGCATGTCGGAGGTAGGCGGACCGTTGGGAAGGGTTTGGGGTGATCCCCTCTAGATAAATATTTCTTAAAGTAGTGGGCCGCGGGCCCCTAGGGAGTCATGTATTACCCGCAGGGGGGCCGCGAAGAGTCGCAAATGTAACATATAAATCATGTTTATTACTTCGCATGATTTTCTTGATGAAAATAATAATTATATCATTATCAACAGAACTTAAAGAAACTATCGTAAAACATCTGACAGAATCAATTACCTTCTTTGAAAAATATTTTCCGAATTTAAATCAAAATAAAGAGCACGACTGGATAATAACAGCATTTAGTGATAATTTACAATTTGGTCACCTTTCTTGGAAATTAGAAGAGGAATTAATTGAGTTGAGATCAGATTCAACACTTGAATTGGAATTTGCTGGAAGATATTTCAGAATTTTGGATAAAATGGCATGCATTGACTAGTAAGTGTATGCATATACGAAATTCAAAATTATAAATAGTTTTTTAACCAATCGGAATTAAAAAAAATAAGGGGCCCGTGAGAATTGACTTGGGTTCCAACGGGGCCTCGACTTCAAAAAGTTTGTCATCCGGGGAGGTGATGTCAACGGTTTTTTGCGACTCTCAAGGAGTATTACTCCTTGATTTTCTTCACAATCGTAGCACAATAAACGCTGCATACTACTGTAGCCTTCTTGAGCAGGTTCGAGCTGCATATCGATCAAAAAGGCGCCGTCAGCCCATCCAAGACGTATTGTTCCTGCATGACAACGCAAGACCCCACACTGCAGCCCTAACCAGAGCCGGATTAAAGAGCAAGCGGTCGTTTTTGGGGCGTTATTTTTGATTTTTTTCGAACTTGGACTTGGACGCCTTCAGAGTAAGAATTGAGACGCCCTTCTATATTAAACATAAATAATAAAAAGAAGATTGTTTGGAAGTTTAAAATAAATCTACGATGTTGCATTTTTCATATTTTTACTTTCAAAGCTCATTGCTGAATTATTTGTGTGTGTGTGTGAGGGGGGGGGGGGCACATTGAACGGAATTGGTGTCCTCTCAGTAAAGATCAAAAAGCGCCTATCGGAAATTTTTATAAAATGCACAAAATCATTTAAGTATATAGGGCGTTATATACTGTGCGTTTGCGGCATATTTTGATTCTTAAATAACTTAATACTGAAAATGCAATGCGATACCGCATATATCACGGGTGCTCAACCTTTTGTAACTTTTCAACCAATTTGAATATAAAAGTAGGAAATTAGATTATTTTTGTCATCTGATTTTTTTTATTCGATTTGGTGATCGACCAAAAACGGTCCCGCGATCGATGGATTGTTCACCCGTGGCTTATATGATGCGTTTATGGTAATGGTATCTTTCAATATGTAAATAGGTACATATAATTTACTCTTGTGCGAATATTATATATTTTTGTATTTTTTAATTTGAAAGCAGCTCCCAAATAAAAATCGACCTTTTTATAAGAATTTTAAATTAAAAATAATATTAAAATAAAGCTTTTAACTGAAGGAAGAAGTTACCGAGCATCGCTCGGTGCCTCCAGGTACTATTAATTATTTGCATAGAATTAAAAAATATCATGTCCTATCCCTAATCCTATTCAAATTTAATCCGTGTGTTCACAAATCTTTTTTCTTCGAAATCGAAATATATCGCGAGTAAATTTATTCTTGTGCGTGAGTTTAGTGTGTTCCTATGGGGTCAGAGTATTCCAGGTCCAGGCAGGAGACGTTGGATATCAAGGTAAGATATCTATTTAATTCTGGATTCTTATAATGAAATAATAAAGAAATAGTCTAAATTGTTCATATTAATTTTTTCGAGTTATTCATAAAAAAAAGATAATATTTTAAATAATATAATTTGATTGTGAATATTTTAAAAACATTAAGTTAACCATCTTATTTTACTAATATCATTTTTTTATTTTTTCAGGTAGGTGCTCGTTCTACTAATACTAATATTTAGATTTATTAGAAATAAATAAATAAATTAAAAGAATCCCCTAATATCTCAATATTAAAAATATTTCTATTTAAATCCTAGAATTTGTCCTAAAAATTAAATATTTTCTCTTAAAAGTTAAAATTTTATTTATACTAAATTATTTTTAATACTGGGGTAACGGGTAGGTGTGTACTTCTTAGCTATATATTTTAGATAAAGAAGTATAGACCTACTTTAGGGGCTGGACTCCCTGCCCACGTGAGCTCATGATTTTTTTATCCAGAGAATCATGTTCTATTCCTAATCCTCCCTCAATTTAATACATGTTATCTCACATCCTTATTCCTTCGAAACAGAAACCTATCCCGAGTATATTTTTACTTGTGTTCGAGTCTATGTTTGTGTGTTCCTGTCGAGTCAGCATCCCAGGACCAGGCCCGAGACGTTGGCTGTTAAGGTGATATCTTTTTAATACCTACCTGCTGTATTGTTATAATGAAATAATTAAGAAATACCTATTCTAAATTTTTGATATTTCTTTTTCAAATTTTTCTAAAAAAGATCACATAAAATAAATAAAATATTATTTTAATATTTATATAAAAATGGTTTAAAGTTACTATTATTTTACTAATATTATTTTTTTTCAGGTAGGTCCTCGTCCTACTAATAATCACATTTAGATTAAGTATTTGATTTCCTTATTTTCTGGAAAATCAAATCATCCTTCCATTTTACTCTAAATTCCTTACTTTTTCCACCTCATATCGAATCGGGAGTATATTTTTTATTGTGCTCGAAGGTGAGTGTGTTCCTGTGGAGACAGCATCCCAGGTCCAAGCTCGAGACGTTAGCTCTTAAGCAGAGACGATCAAACTTTCTCTCATCCTCAATTACTACACTCAGATTTACAAATTTTGTATATTTCTTAATTAAATACAAATATTTGTCGAAGTTTTTATACAAAATGTCGAATGTTTAGCGACTTTGATTCGAAACAAATTGCAGTATTAGAGACATGTTATTTGTTTCGGAAAAAGTCTTTCAATAATTTACGAGACATTTAATCTCAAGTGTAGACGTATTTTGCTACAAATACCGTGTCTCCTATTTGTTTCAAAACACATCTAGCCCTGAGAGATTTCAAACTATATTTTTGAGTGTATTATACATAAGAAAATATTTAAAATTTGTAAATTAACATTATGAGTATATTATGTAATTTGCGATCAAAATTTAATTCCTTTAATTATTATTTATTTATCTAGCCATGTGGGGGGGGGGGGGGGGGGTGGCAGCTGCCTACTCGTGGTGCCCCCTATTCTCGCTAAACCGCTGTCTATGTCTCAATAACTAATGAAAATCAATTTCGAAAACTCAAATATATATTATCACAATTTTTTTGTAGAAAGGGTTTAAAAGGTATGAAATTTACAAAAATATCATAAAAAATACTTGTTTTTTATTTTCATAACTAAAATTCATTCAAAGTTTATGCAAATTATAGTTAATTATTATATATGAAATTTGAAATATTTATATTCGACTGAAAATACAAGCAAATCTTTCCACCTCTTTGTCTCTAAGCATTTTTTATTATAATAATTGAAAAAGTACTAAATACAATGGTTATATGCATATTCTTTTCTAAATTAAATGGTTGTTGTAATAAAAATTATTATTTAAAAAAATATAGAGATTCCGAATAATAATTCCATACCCGGATTACACTTTCCATTTTTGAAATTAATTCGAGTTGTTGTATAAAATATTAATATCTGGGTAACGAGTAGGTTTGAACTTCTTTGTTCTTGTAGAGCAGTGTTTCCCAACCTTTTTTTCTCGCGAACCAAAAGAAAGGTCCGAAAAAATTTGACGAACCCCCTATGTAGTCGTTAATGACTTTGTGTGTCGGATGTTTTGTTTCAATATGTCTACGAAGAAGTGATGGTTTTAAACTGCTGTTGGCAAGAACTTCGTTACATATAATACAAAGCGGTTTAGGTTCCGACTCATCCCCAGTAAAATGAAAATCCAATTGTAGATAGTCGCTGTCATATTTTCGCTTTTTCCCTTTTCTATCATCATTTCCTTTGTTTTTCGTCCTGTGAAACGGTACCTCACTACAGCTTTCAGTACTATCATCTCGATTACCATGTCTCGTTTCTAAACGACCCATTTTTAACCATCGATCCATAATAAAAATAAGCTATAATAATAATTATATTAATAATTATTAAATTATTTACACGAGAACTTGGCAGTCACAGTATCACTATCACTCAAGCTTTACAAGTGCTAAGCCTATGTATAAACGTCGGTTAATACAACACTATTCTCCAAGTATCTAATTCTAAAATCTGTAGTAAACTGCCTTAATTTGATATTTATTTCCAATTGTATTGTAAAAAAAAATATTACATAGAAGGGAAAACTGCTCCAATGATTTTAAATATAAAGCAGAACATGATACTAATCACATTGATAAAATGTTTTAAATATAAATAAATGTTGGTAATAAAAAGAGAATAGTATTTGATTACTTGAATAAGAGGAATAAATTATAATGTATAAAATTGTTGATATAATTTGATATTGATGAAGTAATTTTGAAAAACAAATAAGGAAAAAGAAATGAAAATATTGAAATTTATTATAGATTTCTAACAAACAGGCAGCGAACAATCTGTTTTACAGTGGGTGTGTTCTTTAATTTTTGTGTTTTTGTTTTGTTTTGTTTTTTGCTTTTGATTTTAATGGCGTTTTAAAAAATCCGCCATTACAATATTATTTTCGCGAACCCCCTCTGCAAACACTGCGAACCCCCAGGGGTTCGCGAACCACCGGTTGGGAATCACTGTTGTAGAGTAAAGCTTCAGGGCCTGCCCTCCCTGCCCACCTGATTATTTTATCAAGAGAATCCTTGATATCTCAAATCCTTATTCCTTCGAAATCGAAATGTATCGCAAGTATATCTTTTATGTCTTCCTGTGGAGACAGCATTACAGGAACAACCACGAGACATAGGCTGTTATGGTAAGATATCTATTTAATTCTGGATTCTTATATTGAAATAATATTCTAAATTTTTCATGTTACTAGTAGACTAAAAATGCAAAACCTCATCTCCCAAAATGAAGGGGGGGGGTCAAAAAATGAAAATCCAGCCCCTTGGACCAAACTCAACCAAATTTGATATACATAATCCTCTAGTCTCTGCATTATATTAATTTTAATTCAACGATAGGGATTTTGTGGCCCCTAGCAAAAGTGCACCCCCCCCCCCCACGCTACGCCACTGGTACTTTTGCCAAAATGTTTATATTCCTAAAACCGAAAACTCTATAAAATACTATTGAAAAATCGCTTTGTACGAGAGAGCCTTCAAATGGCCATTTGTAGGTGATCTTTGTATCTGTCGGCGTTCAAAATAGCTTAACTTAAAATTATGAAAAACATCCACAAATTCACCTATTCTCTCTTTATTCATGACAAATAAGAAAGAATGTGATATCTCAAGTATTTTGGAAGATATACAAGGTGTGGAATCCTCGTTATGCGAGCCAGATTCGCACTTGGCCGATTTTTAGACCCTTTCACTTTTTTACGGATACAACCACGATATACGTTCAAATAAACAAAACATTTGTCATTAAAATTTGTTTTTTTGCTCAACACAATTTCGAGTTTAATTTCTGTACCTATAGGGTAGGCATCTGATAAACAAAGCTGTCGATTTGAATGCATAACTAGCAGGGGCGCACAAGTTTGTTTTGGTTGGGCTTTCCAATTTAATTCTGCGCGATCTTTAATAAATTAATGTATCTTGGATTTCTAAAAAAATTAGTTTTCACTTCTAAAAACAAGTAGCAGCATAAGTAAAACTAGGAAAATATCAGCCGACTCTTAGCCCTGGCGCAAATTGAGCACAGGGGGCGCGTAGCAGAGAGCCAGCAGAGGATTAAAGAACTATTCAAATTTAAAAATAGATATGGCTTAGTTTTGCTCCGAATATATGAACGAATTTCCGTCAGGTATTTATAATAATTGTTAAAGTGTTAAACAAAAATAAGCCTCTGTTGACTCTCAACTAAGGGCGCGCTACGCTCAATTTGCTCCCGGGCTTAACATTGTTTTTTACCCCAGTCGCCCACTGGAAGCGACAACGCGCTACGGAAATGAAGCACGACAACTAGCAAATGGAGTAGAGTAGTACTAGTAGTAGTATTTAGTAAATAGAGTATGGCTCATTGTCGCGCTGCGCTGCATCGCCGTAGCGCGTTGTCGCTTCCATTGGATGACCGGCTTTTTTCGAGATGAAAGAGAAAGGGACTCAAAAACAAAAAAAATTATTTCATCTCTTGACTCCCAAAAAGTTGTCAGATTTCGGTTACGCCCACCCAGAGATATTAAATCCCAAGCAAGATCGATGATTGACATTTGCCTGCGGATAATCGTTCAATTTATACTCATCTTAACAATAACTTTCTAAGTGGTAAATAATACCAGCGGAGGCGCAGCGGGAACATACTAAAAAAATATTTTAAAATACTGTGACCCTCGATTAACTAACCTTTATTTTGCAAACATTTTATTTCGGATAACGACCGAAATTCAGTTAACGAACATATTCAAAGACCGGTTTTTTGTGTTCAATTTTAATTGTTAGACGAGCACGCAGTAAACCTTCCTTTTCTAATGTTACTCTGTTAAACTTCTTTTCTTTTTTCAGTTTTGTGATTTGATATTTGTATATTAAATTGATATGACACATTAGAAAGAGAAAGTGATAGTGGCAGTAGAAAACATTTTGGTGTTGCATGTAAAGACAAATGTTTGCAAAACACGAGGATGGCATTCGTGTTTCTGACATCGTTAAATAATATCATGTGGTAAAATCAACTATTTCTACAATTTCCTATATTTTCATAAAAGAAAAACACAACACATTTTACAGATAAAATTACAAATATATTTGAAGTAAATTTTCTTTTTGTAGTGAGACGAACTGGTAGAATTTTCAATAGAGTACCTAGTCATTGTCAAAAACGAGCTCCTTCATGGTCAAAATGGGAAAAAATCGAAAAAAGTGCGAGTTTTTGGGATATTTAAAAATGATCCCGGGGGCTGTTTTTTGGATCCCCTTAAAAAATCGAACTAATTTTGCATGACCCGAAATTTAGTCCTCTTTACTTTACTATAGGACGTTTATTTACAAAATATGGACTGTTTTCGAGTTATAAGCGAAAAACTGGAACAAGTCCGAAAATTTCGAGTTTTTTTGGCCACCAAAAGTTGTCCCCCACACTTTCGAGGTCGCAAACTTATATTTGGCATACCCACACCATACCAAACGATCCCCCCAAAAAATATATTTCCCGTAATTAATATATAAGGTGAAACCCCCTATATACTGGGCTAATATGTTTAATCAAGAATTATGTTCTTTTTTAATTCCTTGAAGTACCTATTTGTTTTAATAAAAAAAATTCCCACTAAATATTTTGCTTTGAGGATTGACCCCCGGTGAAAATTTTCTGGTTACGCCACTAGAGGAGAACCTTTGTAAAATTTTGTTCCTTGACTTTCTTTAAAGATTTTTTTCTTCTCTATATAAAACACTCATAAAATACATATTTAATATTTCAAAATAAAAGGACGCAGATGACCTTATTTAAGCCAGTGATAAGTGCGGTTTGCACTTACCTATCAGTTCAAGGAGAACTTTGGTACAATGGAAAATAATACCAAAGTTACGATAAGGAAATTTTCATAAAAAAAAGAAAATAGTTATTTAAATTATATTTTATTTTAATTATTTACAGGAAAAAACAAAAAACAATAACAAGACCTCAAGTGTCAATAAGATATTAATAATGAATCTCTACTATTAAATATATGAAGAGATTTTTTCTTCTTTGTTTTATTTGCAAACTAATTGAATTTGGACTAGAATTATTATTTTTTAATTAAAACAAAAGAAAAAGCCAATTTGTCTATATTTAAAATTTCTTGTTATTCGATTTCTACATAAGTACTTATATAAAGTTTTTTTTTTCTATTTAATATAAATGCATGTCTTTTTTTAAGAAATTTTCTTAAAATACCATTTAAATAGAATGAAACTGATTCATAATACAATTTTTGTAATCAAAATTATTTCAATTTAAATATAAATTTAATTTAGGATTTTTCTTACATGAATTATTAAAACTCTTAGAAAAAACCGATCTAAAACCTCTCTAAAAGTTTTCACATAAAAATAACAATAAATACAATTCGTTTATTAAAAAAAATAAGCAAATATCCGTAATTGTTTGATTGAATATTAACAAAATTTCTTTGATAAAAGGTCCATTGTTTCTGTTAAATGTTTGATATTCAATTAAACAATTAATGATTTTTTTTTATAAAATAATCGCATTTATTTTTGAAATAATACAATGTTAATCGTTACAATATAAATATTTACATAATATTTGTTCACCCTATTTGTATTTTTATATTATATATTACTTATATAATAATACCTATAGAGTCAAACTAATAATAAAAGGTATATCACAATCTCCTCTTTTCTTCGAGAGAAACGAAAAACTAATAAAATGTGTTATATATTATGAATAAATATCAAAAAAGTATATTTACAAACATTTCTATCAAGAACATTAACGAAATGCGTTTGGAATAAAAAAAGTAACAAATACAAATAAACGGTTAAATGGATTCTTTCATTTTTTTTTTCTAAGTACATACCTATAAGTATAAATTTATATTTAATTAAGCAATATAAAATAAATTTTACTACTGTTGGAAAAAAATTAAAAAATTTTTCAATGTATTTTACTTTTTTGATTAAAAAACTTATCATCAATAATAATTAATATATATATATATTTTTTTTAATGTAATCGAATGGAGGACCGAGGAGAAGGGAAAGTTGATTAAGTGAGAGGGTGTAGACGTAGGTGTTTATGCACTCGGGTTTTGAAGGTTTGAAGATTATAAGTGCTGGGAAAGATGGAGGCTGGGAGAGAGTTCCAGTTCCTTGAAGTCATGGGGATATATGTATTGGCGAATGAAGTGGTCCGGCACTTTTCTAATTTTTTTTTTTTCAATGCAATCGAATGCAAAAAGGGGCACCATAAATACATTTTTCGTCTTTTAATCAAAATATAATTATCAATTTTTAAAGATATAACATCGGCATTTATTTTAATTCATTATCAAGTTTGAAGCGAAATAATAAAATATGATATGATCGATATTAGAAATAGACGTTTTTATTATTAAGATGATTTTGATACCTGTCTCCTTTTGGTGGCTTTCGGAATGGACTCCCATAGTGAAAATAAAACAATCAAACAAATTGTTCAATATTATTCACGTTTTGGTTTATAAATCTTAAATTGCTTTGTAAATTACTTATTTATGATTTATATATATCATATATATCAGTGACCTGCATTCCATGGATACTGTGGATGGCGTTTCTCTAAAATTATTATTATTTTTCCATGAAAAACACGATTTTGAACTATTGTGATTAAAGTAATTAAGTAAAGGCTGAAAGTTTAATAGAAAAAGAAAATAATATGCTGAATATGTGAAAAATATTAAATGGCGTATGAATTTCAGTATTCAAAAATTTTAGAAACTCTTTTAGTAAATATACAACTAATCGACTTTAACCTTAGTAAATTTAAAAAATATGAAAAGAATTTTCTAGATTTCCTATCTAGACTATCCACTCTGCCATTATAATATCAATTGAAAAAAATCGAATTTGAAAAATAATGAAAAATTCTATATTGCTATTTTACAAAAAATGAGCGAGAAATAAAATACCAATTTAAAAAAATGAAGAGTTATTGTTAGGACCGAATACCATAATTGATAAGTCACTGTCCGCCACTGATATATGATATAATTATATGTATCAATGGCGGATGGTGACTTTTCAACCAGGGGATGCTGTCCAAAAAATTACCCTTCATTTTTTGAAATTTTATTTTAATTTTCGCTTTTTTTTGCAAATTTCTTCGAAATAGGCATCAATTTAGTTATTTTTCAAATTTAACACTAAATTTAAAAAAAATATATTTTGCGGCCTTCGCCCCCAAACCGGATACTGCTTTGTGCTAATGAGGGTAGGAGTCAGAAATTAATTCTTGTGACTTAAACTGCACAGTCCCTGAGATGGAAATCAATCATCTATAGACAATTAATCAGATTGTCGTATAAGAAAATGTTAAATTTCTCCTAATTCTATTGCTATAAGCAAGCTATGACTTGTCTATAGCACTCTTAGTTATTTCCGATCTTATATATTGAGAGTTCTTAGAAATGGATTATTCTAAAAGTTATCGAATCATCTTTATTTATACCTTTTTTGTATCATTTCTATTTTAATAGTTCCTCAGCAAGAACAATTTTTATTCGACTAAAACTCGTCTGAACTTGTCTTCGACATGCTTTAACTGGAAGATATACCAGGCAGGGACTTAAAACCTTCTATCCATGCTCTTTTCGGAAAATCATTCATTTTAATTGCCCCTTGAAACAATGCAACAATTTCATTTCATTTCAAGAACCAATATTCTTTTCAAAACAAAAAATGTTTTTTATATAAATATTCGAAATAACGGATAATAATTTGAAAATTTAAAGATCCTTCCGAAATTTTGAAGTCGATATTTTTGAAAATACTCTAAATGTTTAAAATTTTAGGGATGCGCCGCATTCACATCATCCATGGGCCACACGCCACTGGTATCTATACTTCCATTTTTTTTTTTTTTAATTTCCTAATGAATCCATTTTAACTGTTGTTTCTTTTGTTTCAAGTGTCTGGTAGACAGACTTCGGAGTTAGCTGCCTCAGCGGCCTCCACCATACCAGCCAGGCTATGTTTCAGTTCGGAAAATGTTGGCCTTTTGTTTGGCTCCAGCTGAGAACATCGTAACATTAACTGATAGAAATCCACAGGACAATGTTCGGGACGCTCGAGACGATAGCCCTCACGTACTCGTCGCATCACTTCACGGGCACCCATGTTAGGATATGGTGTGCATCCTGAAAATTTAAAAAAAGAAAAATTTAAATTAAGCCCAATTGCTAGTAAATACCTTTAATATTAATATTTCCGAATTCAAAGAAGTAAATGAATAAATAAAATTATTTTATACTTTCATGACTTTTGGCTGTTATCAAGATAGTATAGGTACCTGTGGATATTAAATTGTATATTGATAAGAAAGAAATAAAAAGAGTTGACTATTGTAAATATTTGGGTATCTATATAGATTGTCATATGAGATGGAACCATCACATAAAGCAAATTATCAAGAAAACCAGATATATAAATTTTGTTTTACATAAGTTATGTGCAATATTGGATCCAAAGGCTATGAGGATAATTTATCAGGCTCTGTTTGAGAGTATAATTAACTATGGTATAATTGCGTGGGGGGGAGGGGAGCATATGATAATGCAATGAAACCACTTATCACTATACTGACTAGACTTATTAAAAAAATTAAGGTACAACCTGTCCTGGCTATTGATGAATCATTTATTGTTAACTCAGTTGTTTATTATTATGATGTGTGTAAGATTAGGTATGTATAATGAACATAGTGGCAGAACTAGACATAGATCAATTGTCCTACCAAAGATTAATAAGTCAATTGCCCAAAAAATGCCTATTTTGTGGCAATTAAATATTTTAACAAACTCCCAAATGATCAAAAAAATCTGTCGTGTGACAAAAAATTATTGAGAAAAAAATTGGTTAAATGGATTGGATCATTGTGATTTCACCCTCTGTGGTATGTATGTAAATATCTAATGTGAACTAATGTTGAACAATGTACACCATATTTCAACTATAGTAATTCTTTGTAAAATTAAATAATTGTTATATAGGTATAAGATAGATATATAAGATATATAATATAAGATAGATATAAGATTTTAATCCGGTCTCTATGTACAGTTGACTTGTCAACTCTATAGGACATGACATAATGAATGTTGTGTATTTTTCTGGATAAATAAATAAAAAAATAAAAAAATAAATAAATATTGCAATCAAAAAATCGTTTAATATGAATAGAAGATATCTGAAAAATTTTCTCTTTATTTTAATCATGGATTAATCCATTTAAAAGAGTAGAAAATAAAATAAAGTGGGTGCTAGATCATTAAAAAAATAATCTTTTTACTGTAGATGTCTTTAATGTTCCAGGAGAGCTCAGAAGTAAACTACTATTATTTTTTTATCCCTTCAGGTTTAAAAATGGAAATAGAGGATAATTTTAGCACTAATCAGCGTTGAGGACCCAAATGCGATAACTCATGTCGGTATTGTTATACTAGAGACTTGAAACATAAACCATAATATTCATATCATCACGGTATAAAAATGGAGTTTCCTATAGAGTGACCCCCATTATCTTAATTTGTGATTCAAGAAATTATATAAATTAAAAAAAAATTTAAATAAATAAATAAAAAACTCAATCGACACAGAGTATGTTAGATATGTACTCATTTTTGAAAAAATGTTAGGATTTTTTTTGAAAGAAATTCTTTTTTATAAATATTATTATTATTAATTAACCGTAATTTGCGTACTCTTGTCAAGATTTTCCGATATATTTATATTTTCTTCTTAAATTTAGGGAAAATAAATAGTAAATTTTTCTCTAAACGATTTGTTATACAATATTTGTATTTAGTGGTAGTTTTTGCAATTCTAGCCTTTTGGGGACCTACAGATTATGTATAAAAAAATTTGGTTGAGTTGGTCCAAAGACCTAGAATTTGTATTTTTTGACCCCCCCCCCCCCATTTCGGGTGGTTATTTTCAAAATTACTTTTAAAAAAATCTCAAAAATTACATCCTCTACAATTTTGCTTCTAATGTAATTTGTTTAGGAGCTATTTGATAGATTATTTCTGAGGGGACGGACAAAGCCCCCTCGGAGATAGAGACACAGGCACAAATGCCCTTTTATAGTATGTGATTAGATGTACTGGAACTGAAATAAAATATTACCTAATGTGGCGATCTCCCAGAGGACAATACCAAAACTCCATACGTCGGACTTGTGTGTAAATATCCGATAGAATAGAGATTCTGGAGCCATCCAGCGGATAGGTAGAGCTCCCTGTAAAAAAGGATAAGAAAATAGTAAATTATTACAATAATATTATTTATTATGTTAATAATAAAAATTTTGAAACAGAATGAATATATTTATTATAAATTTTGCTTGCTTCCTGGGGGTAAAGTGGCTTAGTATATTTCAAGATACGACCTTGGTCACAAGTTAAAAAGAGTAACGGACTCAAGTAAGTAGAGTACTTGTGACTAACAATTACTTCCTGCACTACACCTAATGAGGTATACTTAAGGGCCATAACAGAAATCTCAAAAATAATTAGAATGATTGATTTTGAGGCTTGGTAAATTAGAGTAAAATGTCACCAAGAAAGTAAATCTTAGTTATGCCAAAGATCTTAGCATTAGTTCTGCAGCAGCAATTAATTAAGCCTTACTAAATCACATAACTACACCCAAATAAACAAAGTACTGTACTTAGATGCCACTGTTAATGGTGATGAATTTATTACCTTTGTATGTGTCTGTTCGTAGACATTCTCGGTGTCTTTGACATTTCTTGACATGCCGAAATCTGCAATCTTGCATAAACGATTATGATCAACAAGAACATTTCGCGCTGCCAGATCCCGATGAACAATCTATAACAAAAAAATCGTGAGGGTCTTGACGCTCGATGGAAGAGTAACTTCTTATGCAATTGTTAATTATTTATCTTTAAAAATATTAAATTAAATTGGAATAAAAATAATTATATAATTTGATTAGGATTGATTAACTATTTTAGTTATAATGAATTGTTCAATAAATAAATACATTAAGAAAAATTATAAATATAGAAGAATTAATATATTGAAATCGATATAGGCCTAAGCTCTTACGTCTATCAAAACTTCGGGTATGGTTTTAATAAGAGACTATGGGGGTCAGATTGGTCGAGTGGATAAAGTACATGCCTCGTAATCAAGCTAGCCCGAGTTCAAGTCCGACTTTAATCTGATCCCTACATATTTGAGAATAAACTAAAATATATAGAATCGTAAAATGGCTAATTGAAGAATCTAAGAAAGCCAAATAAATAAATAAATAAAATAAGAGACTATAGTTTTATATTATTATTTCTTAAACGTTTGTTTTATGTTATTTATAATATAATTTTGAAAACACACACAGGTTCAGGGTAAAATTCCTGAATAGCTCAGTGAGTAGAAATATAATGGACATTAATTCACAAACACAGGGCCAGCCGAAGAAAAATCGAGTCATGGTTCAAAGATATTATGGGAGACCTTTTAAAGAAAATTTCAGGAAAATTCACTAGTCAAAGAATTAAATTATATTAGTTTCCATAATAGTTTGACTTTAAATATTTATTAATTGTTGGATTCATTTCACCGCGCGACCGTCAGGCATTTTCACTTTTGCTAATTAATATTCAATTAATAATAATAATAATAATAATAATTCACTAATGGTATAATATACAGTAAACAGGGTGCATGCGCTACCCCCCCCCACTATCCTGCGATAAATATTTAATACCTGGCCCCCAGTACTCGCATAAGAAGTTACACTTCAATAAGATAAATTTAATCTTAAGATTAAATGAACTAAAAAAAAAAAAATAATAGAATTCTAATGAATTTTCATCCCCTAAAGGCCTTTATGGCCCCTCCATCGTGAAAAGAACAGAATAGAAGGAAAGAAGCCGGGATCACGAGCCAAATCTCCGAAAGTTAGATACAATCCAATTTACTAAGTTTTTTAAGGGCTTCGAGCAGTGGTAAATTCTCCGTGCGATAAATTAGGTTTAAATTTATCTCCCACTTAATTATTTCTAACTTGAAATTAAATATTTATAGATTTAAGCCTCAATAATAATATTAATATTTTATGACTTTAAAAGCTTACTCCTTTTGTAGTTAGGTAATCCATTCCTCTTGCAATACAATAAGCAAACACCATTAAGTCTCGAAGAGTGAGAGCGTCAGATTCCTCACTAAAATCAAAATAACTCTGCCTTTTACGGTGATCGCGAAGAAACGCCAACAGTTTTCCATACATCACATATTCCATGATGAGGAGGTACGGTTCTAAAGAAAAACAACAATTAAAATTTAAAAATTAGTCAACAAAAACAGCAGTGATATTCTTAATAAATAATTAAAATAAATAAAAAAATAAAGTTATTTAATAAGGTAATAATGTAATTCATAAAATAAAAAATTATTAAAATATCTGAAAATTATTAATCGGATTGTAGATATTTAACATGTTTTTTGTGAATAAATCTTGAGAAGAATTGGTTTCAAATAATACTCGTATATAAATTTGTGATAAGCAAGACACAATCTTTAATTATATTTTGAATCAAATTTTAATACAGGTATTAATAAAGAAATCAGGGACAAAATAAACATTTATAAGATTATTACACTGCCTACAAATTTTATCGGATTTAGGTATACAATTTTTGACCCCATTTTCATCTGCAAAAGCAAAATCACTCGTTTAATAGTGAATCTCAGGCCCGTGGAAAGCTGTTACGGGCCCTGGGGCAAAATCAAACTAGCGGGCCCCTCAATGCTGGGACAAATAAAAGTACTACATTTTTCAATTTGTAAAATTTGTAAAATTTAACAAATAAATAAATCCGTAACATAATATGCTTTGTTACCTAATTTTGCTATTTTATATTTTTATCTATAATATATTAATTTTTTTTTTTTTTTTATTAAACCAATTATTTTACATTAATGTATACATTGTATTTGAGCTTCGACTCCGGAGATTACTGCTCCACCATCGACTGTCCTTGATCATCTTTTTAGTCCTTGTTTTAGTTGTTTAATAAGAGGAAAAAACTAATTAAATAAAAAAAAACCTCTTTTCCGATAATTATGCCAATTCCATATTCAATTCCCAATCCGAATCCATCCCATTTTCATCCTCTCAATCCATAATATGTTAATAAATAATAGGTTTTAGTATTATAAAAATTTATTTAACAGTGGTAGTTCCGGGCCGGGGGAAACTACCCCCCCCCCTGCCCCCACTCTCATCAGGCCTGGTGAATCTGCGAAAATTTTGAGCTGAAACTTGGTAAGGCAGTTTGTAATACAAATATCGGTGCCATTAGCTCATTATCTATAATTCTTCAAAAGCTCTCACATAATGATTAGATATTTTTCCATTTCAAGTTCTGAAATTAAAAAAATCTAATCAGTTCTCTCTAAAAGAAATATAAACATATTGGCATCAGTATAAATTTGCTATCTAGTTTCGAAATAGTTTTCACTTCTCCTTCATTTTTTTCAATCCAATATTTTTATATAAAATATACTTCAATTGTTTTTTCAAAAATATTTTGGTTATGTACCTGACCCACAAAATATAAGCAATATACCAAATACCAAACGGTTCATTTTTAAATGGACATGCTATTTTTAATTACAATTTTCTTAACTAAAAAAATAAAATCTCTAAATATGGTAAGAAATGTTTAGTGAGTTTAAAATTAGATCTCTTCTTTTGGCAATAGGTTATCAGAACACCAATGGGGAATTTTTTCGAGAGACTAATTTCCAACCATTTTCAGGCAAAAATTACAACCAAATATTTTGACTTTATATGGAGCGGAGAGAAATATAATTTTTTATTTAACGGGATTATTACGTGAGAGTATTTCAATATAACACTCTTATTCAGCCGGATAAATTTTGATATAAAAAATGAAATCTTATATATAATGCATTAGACGTCTAATATACATCAACTAAAATAATAGATAATACAATGGCTAGTTGAATTATATATGAATTGAATTTTGAATGAGAGAGAGTATAATCGAAATTGAATTAATATTTTAGCAAGTGTAAACGTAAAGAAAGTTAATTTGAAAGCGCTAATTAAATATAAAGAATACAAAAGATAGTCTAAGTAATAGAAAGCTTAACGAAATACAGTAATCTGATTTAGGAATATTATGTTAAGGTCTTGCGTGTATGTCTTTTTAATTTTAATTAAACACTCTAGATTGATTGATAAATAGCAAAAAAATATGATAGATTAGAAGATAAGATTATGTTTGTATTTCCAGAACAAAGAACCGATTATTGTTTGGTTCTTTTAGCTTAGTTTAAATTAAGGTAAACTCACCGGACCACTGTGCCGGTAATAGACCATTTAAAAGATCTTTTATGAAAATAAGCATTTTTAACTTTTAATTTGTCCCGAGATTTTGATAAATATGGAAACTAGAAGCCCATATTCCGGATGGCTTCTTAACGAACTAGACAGCTATTTGTGAATTAAAAGTCTCATTCTGCATCTTGAAAACAACTAGGTAAGTTGGGGTTAGATTTTATGCTAATTTCTTATGCAAATCGTTAAGGACAGACTTCACTTTATGTATAGGACATATTATGTTATATTTAATAATAATTTCAATCTAAAATATCAATTCAATAGTTGATACTGAGGCGTCAGTGGTCAGAGTGTCGGGCTGTTGTCTTGAAGTACGCTGGTTCGAGACTGAGTCTCGGCAGATATTTGCAGTCGCCTCCTCTTGGAAAGCAATAGTAAACTACCAAGAGTATAATTGCCTAGTCAACCTCTCCAAACTAACCTTTCGGAGCCGGCGTTAAAAAGTAGGACTATTATATCTGTTTAAAAACAGCTAAACACACTCAGCACATGTATATGTGGAGAGGAGCCGACGCCCGTTCGGGCATGGCACTATAAGAAGAAGAAGAAGAAGTTGATACTACAAATAGTTTTAATCAATTATAAAATTTTCCAGTATGTGATCAGAAATCATGGCCAAGGGGTGGTCACCTTCTGAAACACAAATCACTTGTTTTTTTAGAAATTGACAGGGGGTAGTCAATTTTTAAATCAACCCAGTTCCAATTGTTTTACCTTAGATGACTGTTTAGGAATTTCTTTTTTTATTTGCCGTTAACTTCTTGTTTTCCCATAGATGACCATATGGCCAACTATTAACTCGCGGTGTGGTCAACTAGGTATTAAAATTCAAAAAAAATTCCTAGATCATGCCACCAATAAAAATAAATTTTCGAAATTACAAGCCTGAATATATGGAAAGAGCCATTTACCAATCCCAATTTGCTTAACTATGAGTGGAAGGATGTTGTGTCCCATTTCAGTCAACTGAAGCAAGTGAGTAAAACTAGAAACGTCTACTCAGTTTCAGAACTTGATTTCCTGTGGCAAACTAAGCTGGAGCAATTAATTTCCATTTTTTGCGTATAAACGCTTATTAATACCTAGGCGTGTCAATTACTAAAAAAAATAATGGTCTATTTCTGAATCATTTCATTTTTAGGGATGTCTACTACTGAACCTGTAACTTGACTTTTTGAAATAAATTTATTTAATATTGAATGAATTTATTAATTTCCTTTTGGCTTGTAGTCCTGTTAAGAATGAGTGGTAGCATACGACAGGACTTCTCTTTTCGTCATTATAAATATATAGCTTCACTAGGAGTGTTTTTTGATAGAAATTCTCATTCATGGTGTCGTCTACTACCGGTAGGTTTACCTTAAATTTGTTTTGATTTTTTAATTTTAGTTGTTCTGTGATAAGCAAATAGTTGAGGGTCAAGATCAAGGGAATGCAGGATTTTCCTTAGTATAATAATTATTAAAAAGTAATTAGGATTCATTAGTAATATTTTTTGAAGGCCTAACACTTGAAGCAGAAAGTCTTGGTAAAAAAATGAAAGTCATTGTTTTGGAACCAAGATAAATACACATATCATCAAAATACTAAGCGATATTTATAGCCATATAAAAGAAGCTAATATACTGAGATTAACAATCGGAAGCTTCAAACGTAAAATAAATCCATGACAGAGAAGATATCGAAAGATTGATAGATTGAGATAGAGAGAGAAGATTTATTGATTAGTCAACATTCAATTAAAGAAATTAAATTAGACAGTCCAATTAATCTTTATCTTTCATGACTTCAATTAAAACCCTCGAATTCAAGTCATTTTTTTGTTTTCTTTCACTTTTTAATTTGCTTTATTTTTGATGGCGATTCTAAACTCACGATTTTTCCACTTCTCGTTAATTTCATTTTCAAAGTCATGATTTGTGTTGATAGATCTTTTCAAAGTTAACAATAATAGTATAGCATGTTGAATCTAACAAAAACGAAATGAGCTGGAATTTGAAAAATGAACAATAGCTCCGATTACTTGGCTATATCTTGTCATATTTGCCCCTCCTTACTTGAATGTCATTGAAAATTATAGAAATTATTAAATATATATTAGTTATTTCTTAATATGCAGTTTTATAATCGCGAGACACAATTAAAGTACATTAAACGGCGCCTGCCTTTATATGGAATAGAATCCAAGAATTTATTTATATGAAGATAAATAAATAATATTCATTGCTTGGTATTACCATTACAAATGCTTTAGTCGTAAAATTAGCAGAAAGTATACGCTATAAACCGGAAAGGGGGTATTTAATAAATGACAAAACTGTAATTTTAAAATAAAATTTACAACCTACCACAGAGTATACAATATTTGCTCAGATCAAACCATAGGGTATATGCCGTATACCCTCCACTACTGACCATTACTAATAGTGATGCTTTCTCAATGCTACCTAACAGCTGTTCATGTCCATTTTATTTCTATTTAAGATAATAAAATTCTCTTTCCCGTTTCTAGGGTTACATAGATCCCTTATAATATATGTAAACCAGTCACAGTCTCATATAGTTTTTACAATTAACTAGTCTTTATAATAAAATTTCATAAGCTTATACTCTCAATATTCACATATCGCATGTGTAGAGAAATTGTGAAAAAGATAGGGGGATTTCACCAAAATAAAGAGTTCTGATGAAGGTAAATTTCTGCTTGTTTGAAAGTTTTTACGAACTTAGAAGTTTTGGTCTTACTCGTTTATTCATTATAGTAGTAATTTTCACTTAATGAATTCTTGTATTTCTGTATTTAATTAGTAGTGAACATCAAATCCACTCAATACTTTTATTAATAAATATCTATAATTTACTAGATTTTAAAATAGATAAAATGATATCAGCTATGTCTATGATAAAACTAACAGTTCCGTTAACTCCGAATAATAATTTCTTTTAATTTAAAATATATGAGTATAATAAAAACTGCTTTCTAATTGACAAAACGGACTACTCAAACTTTCAAGTGTGTAACAGAAGAAAAAGAGAACAAACAAAATTTATAGCATAAAACAGCAAACCTATGTAAAATTAATTATTAATTAAAGGAATCGTAGGGAGTTGGACAAGACTTTAAATTAAATTAAATACAAATTTTGATTAAATATGCCATACGTTTCGTTGCTATTTTGCAACTTCTTCAGTGGCTCATTTACTAAACTTATTTGTCTGGATTTTTTACTAAGAGAAAAAACATTTCAAACAATATTCTTTTTCCTATCACAATTCATTCAATTTATCAAATAACATAAAATATAAACCTTTTAAACAAAGTAATTGTTTTCTGTCAAAAAACTAAAAGAAAAAGGATTCTTTTAGTTTTTTGACAGAAAACAATTACTTTGTTTAAAAGGTTTATATTTTATGTTATTTGATAAATTGAATGAATTGTGATAGAAAAAAGAATACTGTTTGAAATGTTTTTTCTCTTAGTAAAAAATCCAGACAAATAAGTTTAATAAATGAGCCACTGAAGAAGTTGCAAAACAGCAACGAAACGTATGGCATATTTAATCAAAACTTGTATTTAATTTAATTTAAAGTCTTCTCCAACTCCCTACGATTCCTTTAATTATTAATCATGGACACGAATAATGAAATAATACCTATGTAAAATATTATTTTGTATCGAATTTAGGGAACGCGGTGTTGGTTTATAGTGAAACATTATTAAAATTATATTAGATTGGAGTTGGTGATGTTTCACAAGGAGAAAATTAAAATACAAAGATTTTTTTTTTAATTTACTCTATATATTTCGAGCTCTTACCTCATCATCAGAAGAACATTAACTGAACATAAAATGATGAACAAAATTTATTTGAATATGATGAACAATTGTTTATGAGTTTGTACATATTTCAAAATATCCATTCTTTATTCTTTTATTTGAATCTGACATATCTAAACTCTAGGAAAATATGATGGACAGTTGGCCGATAAATAATCGAATGTTAATAATCAAGGCTTCGGGTACATTTTAAAATGAAAGAAAACGTACTATTCGTGGTTATCCGGAACTGTTAGTTTTAACATAGATATAGCAGATATCATTTTATCTAATTTAAAATAATCAGATGTTACAAATCAAGGCTTCGGGCACTTTTTAAATTTAATTTAATTTTTATCTTTTGTTGTGGAAAATTATTATTTTAACATTTAATATAGTTTGATTGATTGACTCCTTTCTTAAGATATTTAGGATTACCGATTTTTTTATTTGAAAAGTTGTTAAAATATTGATTTGTAATTAAAGTAGACGAAGCAAATGCAAAGATGTATACATTAGTTTATTTTTTAAGTCTTATTAGATATTGCGGACTACTACTATTTAGTGACAATACCGATGAAAATCTTCCTAATTATCTGGTTTGGCAACCTAAGATAGTCAGCCTCTTCTTTGTATAAATCATTCATTAGTAACAAGTAAACAATAAAAAAATTAATTATCAGAGAAATAAAGTATTGCTCAAATGGATAAAATAACAATCGGATTGAATTATAACCTAGATGACTAATTATATTCGTGTTGCAATAATAATTAATAATCATCAGTTGTTCAGTGACAACATAATTTTGATAACCTCCTAATTCTATCTTGGTATAATTTTTATTCTTCTACATTCATTTGCACATAATTAAATTGAAGGCCATTGGTAAATCGAATTGCATTGTTTTACTGTTGGTTTTGATTTAGTTCCACTTTCAAAATGAACCAGTGAGGTGACAAAATGATGAAAGAAAGCATTAAATTAGTAGCTAGAAAATTAAATATATTCTTAAGAAATGACCAGTCCAGTGAGATAGCAAGGGAGCTACCTCCTACCCTGTAACCTGTTTTCCTTTTTTAGCTACTGAAGTAGTGAATATACTTGATTTTATTTTACCTATTCTCTTAAAGTGTTTGAAATGTGGAGAAAAATAATATTCAACCATGATTTTTTCTTCTGCAGGGATTGATACCTTGATGGTAAATTTGTCTATAATTTTCAACTTGTTATCTCAAACTTTTGGCTAATAAAAAATTCTCAAATTAATTTTTGTTAAGTGTACCGAGTCTTGAAAAAGTTTTTATTTTTCCCCCAAGTGAATTTGCTTATAATACATAGCTATATAGAAATTGGAGGATTTTTAAGATTCGATACGATGTTTACGAAATTTTGGAAATTTTGGATGTCTTTTTCATCCCCATTTTCTTTTTTTATTTGGTTTTATTTTTTCACTGTATAAACCTTAAAAAAAACAAATAAATTTTTTTCTTAAAAGAAAGCTTACGCACCAAATTTGGATAACAAGTTATTTTGAAATCGAAGAAAAAAATTAATTAAATTAATTAAAACTCGAAGTGAGAGAACTCTCTAAATACGGCCGGAAACGATACATAAGGCAAAATCAATCGTTGTAAATTGTTTGCGAACTGATAGAAGCTAGAGAGCTAGGCCTTAGCTCAAAGCTTATCAAAATAAACTTTTCTGAAAATTTCAGCTCATTAGCTACCGCCCTTCAAGAGCTCTTCATACATGAAATCAATCTTTTTTAGTTTTTTAATGAAAATTGGTTTAATTTTCGTGAAGTTAAAATGTCATTTAATCTATAACTGAAGCTTAAATAACAAATATAGTCTAGATAAGAGTATATAAATATTATATTTAATATTGATTTACTATGAGTTAAGGATTCTAGGTCACTTATTTCACATTAAAATTAAAAAATTAAAAGATATAAATTTTTTTCCCTTTTAATGTGAAATAAGTGACCTAGAATCCTTAACTCATAGTAAATCAATATTAAATATAATATTTATTTACTCTTATCTTTATTAAAGATGTTTTATCTTGCACCAACACCACAATCTCTACTAATTAAATGTAGTCCATGTTATGTTTAACATTTTTATTTGAAAATTTTATTTTATTATACTGCTATATCAAAATTTTATAATACTAAAAACAATTTTCAATTAAAATTAAATTAAATGCCTTAATATAAAGCATATAGATTTTGTATTCTTCTTATTCTACAGGTATGGGCCCCACAAGAGGTCCAAGTGCACCTGTAGGTCCCGGGCCGGACGTAACATTTTTTGAATCATAAAAAACACATACTTATATAACATAATGATGTGGAGGGCCTGCAATAAAAAAATTAAATATAATAAGGGACCCAAAAATTATAGTAATGGTCAAAATGTAGTTTTTTATGTTAGGCGCCTGATGATGCAACCTGAAGGGCAGAACGTGCTATTTGAATGCATATCTTACCTCTACCAGGCGGTATTGAATCTCTATCAATGCACAAAAACCAATTAATTTTTTTCCGAAAATTGGCATTTTCTGAACAGAAATTATTTCTCTATATAAATAAATAACCGCTTGAAAATTTCACCTAGATATATAAATTTTTAAAGTGAATTGAAAATTTTTGAAGGTTTTTTAGTGCTTAATGTTTGAACTAATGTTTTTTTTTTAGTCTCGTTTTCTATTTTTGTTCATTATGCTGTAAATTGAAAGTAAAAAAAATCAACCCTTAATATTAATATTTACAGGTCTTTAAAAAACGCCATCATGAACCACTAAAAAAATTTCAAAAATTTTTAGCAACTAAAATTTATATTTTGAGTTGAAATTTTCAGGTGGTTATTTTTTTTATATATAAAGAAGAGAAACAATTTCGGGAATAAAAATTTTCGGAAAGAAAAAATTGATTTTTGTGCATTTTTTAGATTTTCTAAATTCTTGAACGATCTCTAAAAATTTTTTATCTAGCTAGAATTTGGACAGGATTCTTAAAACACGATATACTGACAAATTTTCATATGAGATCAAATAAATAATAAGTCTGTAAAAATTAGTCACTCTAATATATATGTAAAAAAATTTTCTCTTGAAAGTAGGTCAACAAAATTTAGTTTTCTATATCATCATTTCTCAAACTAATTTGCTCGTGATCTCTTTATACTCTTAAAAGTTATTCAAGAGCCTATTTTAAAAATTGAACACTATTTGAATAACTTCAATGATATAGAAATAGCTTATAACTGGTGCTTAAACCTTAACAGGGAAATTTCGTCCAGGCCCTGGGGACTTCTAAAAATCTCTAAAAATAAATTAAAGTAACTTACCATAGATCCGAATAAAATTTAATTACAATAAATTTATTAGTTTTTGAAAAAACTGCTGAAAAAATTTGCTGCACTCCCATTAAGTACTATACGATTATATTATTCTTTTAATATCCCACCCAAAACAACCTGTGAAAAAACAGGCCAAGTTCGAAAAAGTAGTGAAATCTAGTGTGCAGCTCATGGCCCCCACAAGGGGGTCCAAGTGCACCCGTTTACCAAACCCATCAAAACCTTGCAATTTTAAATTGAGAACACATGACATTTTTGTTATGTCTCTCTATCTTTTTGGTTATAAAACCACGAAAATTATACCTCTTTGTGAAGAAACCCGGCTTCAAACTTAAAAACAGATCATAAAATCCTTAATTTTCGGACCCTATTCGTCATTCATATAATTTTTCATCAACCGGTCCTTTCGTACTAAATTGTTGTTATTATTTAAAGATAGAAACCGACCTGGCTCACGCCGGTCTGAACTCAGATCATGTAAGATTCCAAAGGTCGAACAGACCCAATCCTGGAACTTCTGCACCCCAGGTTACTCTTAATCCAACATCGAGGTCGCAACCTTTCTTGTCGATACGAGCTCTCAAAATTTTTTTTTATCAAATAAAGGCCAGCTTGCATCCGCTCAGCTTGGTACCCCAACCCAAAATCAATAACAATGTGGGAATTAATCTTGCCGATTTTAGGTTATATTCAAGAGCGCAAGGGACCCAATAAGACTGGGGTGATAGGTCTTCTACAACCCTTTAGTGATGCTATCAAATTGTCCACAAAGGAAAATACGAACCCATTAATATAATCGAGAGAAATAATCTGTCTACACCTGTGTGTCCGGGCTCTGGCCATTATATCAAACTTCAGCGGCATTCGATTCATAAGCAGTTTTCATCGTTTGTCATCAAAGAGTCTATTTACCGAGATCTTTAAATTTTAACTCAAAAGTCTAAACTAAATTGAGTGCGTATATGTACATTTGATGAGCAAATAATAAAAAAGAAATTAAAAATCCAAACAGAGACAAGAGCAAAATAAATATCTATATTGCTGAAGAAATATTATTATTAGAAAAATCACTGAGCGTGTCTTCTACTTATTCCGAGATGTTATGGATAATTTATTTTAGAAGAATTGAATAGGAGTGGAGTTTACACTTACGTATAAAAAGTCAATGACTGTTCTTCAAGCTGATATTCTAACATATATATATATATGACCTTCTCCGAGAAAAGGGACCTATAGTGTGTGAAAATGAAGTTTTGAGAAAAACGCATTTAAAGTTTCATAACGCATTATCACTTTGAACACACCTTCAGTTGAAAGATGCGATTTGGTATGATTAGTTATGATTGGGTGCCGACTTTGGTGACGTCATGCCTATGTGGTGACGTATTTTTTGTAAAAATAACTATAAGAAAGGAAAAGAATAAAGTGACGCTTCAGTCTTGTGCCTACTGTATAACGAGTGTTATCAATATCTCAAAAGTTGTTTCGTTTTGTACGTTTTTATGGGGTAAATAAATTTTTATCAGAAATCTTACTCATTTCATCTTATTCTACGCCCTTTTAGGTACCAGAATCCACTCTTAAGTCCAAAACCGTTTTTTGACACACTAGGTCCCTTTTCTCGGAGAATATATTATATGGTATATACCTACGAGGGATATATTCAGGATATATTCTACCTACTCTCCGGGAATGCTATCAACCGGTATGCAATGAAATTATCTTCTGCTCATAAAGTCATGATGGGTATTGCAATCCAAGGAGAATAACACAGAGAAAAAGATCATGCTTGAATTTAATACTACGGCACTCCCTGGCCAGCAAGTAGGCTCCACCTGGAACCCGAGCATACGGAATAATTCATTTTATCACCATAAATAATTATTATTACATTTTAATTGAATGTAATGGAAGGCAACCATTTTTACATTTTTTTTTATTTAACTTGGTTCATTATTTATTTGTCCGACACTTGATAAATACACTAATTTAAAAAAAAAAAATCGTTAAAGACGTTTTTGAGAAAATCCAAAAAAAAAAAAAAAGAAATATCTTTCATGTAAATGTCCTCTTCCGGTCTTCCGATTTTAACGAAAAGTTTGATGTACTCCTTCTAGCTTATATCAAGCTTAAGTTTCGAATTTCGTATCTCTGAGACTTATAGTTGCGAAACACAGGGGGGGGGGACATTCTTACGTACGTAAACATCAACTTCTGGTTTTTCTATTTTAGCCAAAATCTTGTTATACTTCTTGTAGCCTCTAGATAGCTTAAGTTTCAAATTTCAAGGCTCTGCGACTTTCCGAAGACGCGATATGAACGATTAAAATATTTATTTTACGACACTCCTAATTTACAACCCCTTCCTTTAATTCAATCGGATTAAAAATTTGACACAACTATTAACTCATGACACTTGATAATACACTAATTTTTAAAAAAATCGTTAGAGCCATTTTTGAGAGAAAAAAAAACGAAATAATGGAAGGGGTGTAAATTAGTAGTGTCGCGATGACTTCAAATAAATGAAAAAGTGAAAGTCGTGTGGTGAACACACCAGTTCATTTTTATTATTACTATATTAATAGTTTATCAGCGAAAACAGTTTTTTTTCGACTAAAACTCGTCTGAACTTGTCTTTGACATGCTTGAATTGGAAGATATACCAGACAGGAACTTCAAACCTATCCGCACTCTATTCGGAAAAAATGTTCATTTTTATTGCCTCTTGAAACTATGCATTAATTTTATTTCATTTTGAGAACCAATATACTTTTCAAAACATAAAATGTTTATTATAGAAATATTTGAAATAACGGATAATAATTTGAAAAATTTAAAGATCCTCCAGAAATTTTGAAGTCGACCTTATATAAATATTTATGAAAATACTCTTAATGTTTGAAATTTTAGGGATGCTCCATGGATCGCACGCTACTGATATATTGTGATTCAAATGGTTAAGCTAAATAGTCAAAATATATAGATATAGACCAGGGGTGGCCACTAACCTTAACTTTGGGAGCCGGAAATTTATAAAACTGTTTCAAAGCTAGCCACATTGTTTGGAGATTAATTAATGGTTTATTAAAAAAAAAGACACCTTTTTTTTATTTTATAAAATATAAATGAAGTAACATATATTTTTTGCTCTACTTACTTATAATATTACAAATTACAAATTATTTAATTTTTGTATTTAAAGATCTACCACATTTTGAAGAGATATAAAAAATGAAAAAATTTAACTAGAAAAAAACTAAATATATTTTTGAAAAGAAAATATATGAAATTTTTTTAAAATGTATTTTAAACATTATCAGACAAAAGGGGGGAGGGTCAAAAAATTCTAGCCCTTTTGACCAAACTCAACCAAATTTTGCTGTGGGCCCCAAAAAGGCTAGAAATGCAAAAACTAACCAAATTTTGGTCGAAAAGGCTAGGATTTTCATTTTTGACCCTCCCTCCATTTTGGGTGGTTAGTTTTTGAATTTCTAATCTTCTGAGGGTCCACAGAATATGTATACAAAATTTGGTTGAGTTTGGTCGAAAGAGCTAAAATTTTAATTTTTGCCCCCCCCCCCCCCCCTTTGTCTGATAATGTTTAAAACACATTAAAACAAAAATTATTTTATGTTCTTTTCAAAAATATATTCAGTTTTTTTCTAGTTAAATTTTTTCATTTTTTTATACCTCTTCAAAATCTGGTAGAACTTTATGCTCTCCTGTACTTTATAAAATCAGTATTATTCAAGAGGGTTCAAGAGCCGCACGAGATTGACTGAAGAGCCACATGCGGCTCGCGAGCCACGTTGTGGCCACCTCTGATATAGACTATAGAAAGCATTTGTGTTTTGCTGTTCCATTCTCAATATTTTGTTTCACTTCCTCGCTAAATTTTAGTAGTTTTTGTTTCTTACTTTAAAAGTTTATGATTTATTTCCAGTTATACCCCCAATTTTATGTCAATGAAAATTCTAAAAGGTAGGTGTTAAATCAGTAAGATTATAAAATAATCCTAATGTTGGAACGAGTTATACACAGGTGCGTATTCTACAAGTTTTCTAGCCTGTCTATTTTTATGGTAAGCTTATGATTATCATAATGATAATGCCCGCCATGATTCATAACACATCTTGTTAAACAACCTCCCACTCTCGGTCATATTAATATACAATTTCCAATGCGTGATGTCATTCATTTGTTTCGGCTTTCAGGAGTTATATGACTCGATAATCAATCACTGAAAGTATGACATCTTTTCAAAAAGGATAAAAAACCTGACTTAGGTAATACATTTATTTTTAAATCTGTGGCCCGAAACTCTTGTCTATATTTAATACATTAATATAGTTATTCTTATTAATGATTATTTTAAACATACAAATAAATAATTAAATAAAACATTAAATTGAAAGTTTTTGCCGAGAGTAGCAGAATTTTATATATTGAAGGAGACAATAAAAGAGTATGTCTTCTGCTGGAATTATAAATTTTATTTATTTATAACGAGACTATAGTTTCGAGGGCTTTTGCCCTCTTCATCAGTCTATTACAATGGATTCACAGGAATTAATTTATGAATCCATTGTAATAGACTGATGAAGAGGGCAAAGCCCTCGAAACTATATATTCATAAATTAATTCCTGTGAATCCATTGTAATAGACTGATGAAGAGGGCAAAGCCCTCGAAACTATATATTCATAAATTAATTCCTGTGAATCCATTGTAATAGAGTGATGAAGAGGGCAAAGCCCTCGAAACTATAGTCTCGTTATAAATAAATAAAATTTATAATTCCAGCAGAAGACACACTCTTTCATTGTCTCCTTCAACAAATAAAACATTTTATTTAGAATTTGATTTTATGAAAATTATTATTACCCGAATATTTTCTTGTTAATCTGAAAGAAAATTTTTGGGCTACCTATGGTGAAATTTAAAACCTAGAAAAAATTGTCAGAAATTTTTCACGACTAGACATTTTCCACATTTGCACATTTTCGAAGTGTTGTAAATGAATACCATTGGGTACAAGTTAAATGGACGTTTTTATTGTTTTGTTTTTAAATACTTTGAAATATTCGAAATTTTTAGAAACGTCTTAGAAAAGTAAAATATAATATGAATTAAAGATTTTATTAAAAATGGAGATAAAGGTGAGGCAGAAATCCAAAACTTTGAAATTTCAACAATTAGTTGTAATAGAAAGATAAGAGTGATAAGATATACAAGTTTAACTCCTAAAAGTGTATTATGATAGATTAGGACTCCAAAAAAGGGGGGGGGGAGAAAGAAAACCAGAATTTCAACATTAAGTCGTAGAAAGATAATAAGTGGAAAGAAAGAGTTTTTATCCAAACTATTAATATATTAATATTATATTATATTATTTTTATCCAAACTATTAATATATTAATGTAAAGATTTAAGCATCTTTTCTTAAGTTTCTTTTGAAAAAAGATGGAATTTTTTCAAAAATCAACCTGATAATAATATTAAGAAATGAATTTAATTTATTTTAAGAACGAATCAAAGCTTTTAGTAGAAATATTTTTATATTGCATATCAGAGGGCATCGTCAATATAATATTAGAGAAAGAAATAGAGCCCCCTCAGGAGGTAACAAATAATAAATTAAAATTAATCGATTTGAAATTAACAATTCGGTAGGTATAGGTTGCTGAAGCTTTGAATTCATTCTTTATTTATTTAATTTTGCTTATTCTTATTTACAAATTACTGAAACTTTAAGGAAAATCATTTTCGAACATGATTTTTTTCCTTTCCGACTTGACTTCTAGTACCGATAATATCGAAAAACGGTCGTTGAGAAAGTCCATTCTGGTTCTTTGAGCCATATATTTCCAAAACAATTAACCGTTTAGATTTTGGGCTTTCGGTTGAAAAATGGAAAAATTATCATTAAACTATTATATTAGAAGCAAATACCCGTATTTTTTATTATTATTATTATTTTTTTATTTTTTTTATAATGAGAAATTTCGTTAAAATAAGCTATTTTTTAATATTTATTTATTTGACGAACAATACGATGTATTAGATCAATTATAAAATCATTTTATATATATTAGATTTTCGTGAATTTTCTTTTAAAATAGGCATATAAATTTGTAATATTAAACCGTGGCAGGTATTAACTTCGTCCCCAAACCATTTATCCCCCCCCTAAATAATAATAATAGTAATAGTTGTGCCGTAGTGCTCTCCGAAATATCTGGATTAATCCGATGAATTAATAAACAATTACTGGAAAGAAGCAATTGAATTTTATTCACCCTCCTTTAAAATTTAACATATCTAGTACGCCATTTAAATTTTTTATTAATAATAAGAATCAGTAAAATCTCCTAAAAGCGTGCCGAGTTCACCTTTTCTACTTTATATTCAGATATTCAGATGCTTGTATCTACCTTGTTCCGTACAGCAGCCCAGCAAAGTGACCACATTTGGATGGGCGCCCAGCTGTTGTAAGATGGCGAGCTCGCGGAGGAGGTCGTCTCTTTCGCGGGTACTCGCATGCTCCTTGACCGATTTGACGGCCACCAGCCGGGTCATGCCCTCGTGACCAGCCAGGTCATCCGCTTCCGCTTTCACCACCTGCATCGTCAAAATAGTATCAGTGACCAAAACAAAAACCACAAATAACTACTTTCCTTACAAGGTATAAATATATATTTTTTTCTCTATCTACTTAGCGTAAATTAAGTTCAATTAATTATATAAAACTTAGTAAACAAGGTGTTTAATTTCATAAAGGTTGACGATCCTTTATTATCACAAATTGAAAATGATAGTAGGTATTCAAGAAAAAAAAACTTTGGTTTATTTATAAGAACACAATCTAACTCCTGCTGACGCCAGGAACGGACATTAATATAAGTCCTTTTTGATTAAAACAAATAACAAAAACAACGAAATAGTATACTTAAAGTACAAATTATATCTAATAGGGTAATTGAACTCATGATAATTAACAGATAAAATATTTCTAATTAAAAAACGGATGAACAAGATCAAACCTTCGATACTATAGTCTCAAATTATATAAATACATATTTATTTTTGGAATATATAATATGAATGCTTTATAGGTATGTTTATTTATATCGTGGAGAAAACAATCTCATTGACATCTCTTTATGAATCAACAACTCTGCTATTCTAGGCAAAACAAAATCTTTTTAATTAAATCTAGGATTTATATTGATATTTCTATTTTGTGACTCCACCATGTGGGTCACTTAAAGAAATAATTACATCTCTCTTTAAATATTGAACCTGTTAATAATATTAAATTCAGATATCGTGGTTTTAAAAATATTATAATTTAATTTTTTTAAAGAGCACCACTTTGGGTTCATAGCAATAAATATGAGACTCTTCTTTACTAAATATCACAATATCAGCTTTATTTGACTTTTGTTTGGAGTTTTTTATTTAAATTATTTTTGAACTCCCCTCCCCCTCTTTTGGGCCACAGTGAGTTTTTATAAATTCGTATCTAGGGTGCATATGCAAAATTTCGTACAAATTGGTTATTAGGGTCTAGAACTTATATTGATAGTTATATTTTTTGATTACTATACTCAAACATATTCTGTTTTAACGTATCTAATGTAAAAATAGAAAGATAAATAACATGATCGTCAAATTCTGTCCCATTTCTAGATATGACTAAAAGAGATATTTAAGGAAATTCCACATCAGAAACCACCATCTACGAAGAGATTGTCTTGTTATTTATTTACATATTTATTTGTTTTACCTTTTTCCTATCTTTTCGTCAAAGTATCAATAAATTTAATGCAGTTTTTAATTCTGAACCATTTTTGTATTTACATTTTTGTTAAAAAAAAAAAGAAAAAATGTACCGGCAAATGAAAATTTTACTCTTCTATATAATGAAAAAAAATGCTACATTTTTAAGTTTACATATTTACGAAAATTGCGTCATTATTGAGATACTTATTTTAAACTTAAAAAAACAAAAACATTAGCTAATCTAATTGAAAAGTTTTTGTTTTGCCGAGAGTAGCAGAGTTGTTGATTCACAAAGAGAAACAAAGAGGTTGTCTCTGCTTGATGCAAATAAACATACACACATATATATCGAGATGATATATCTGTATATATATTATTTATTTATTTAAATAATATATACATATATATTTATTTAAATAATATATATACAGATATATCATCTCGATATATATATATATATATCGAGATGATATAATCTGCATATATATTATTTATTTATTTAAATAATATATACATATATATTTATTTAAATAATATATCTGTATATATATTATTTATTTATTTAAATAATATATATATATATATATATTTATTTAAATAATATATATACAGATATATCATCTCGATATATATGTGTGTATGTTTATTTTCATCAAGCAGAGGACAACCTCTTTGTTTCTCTTTGTGGATTAGCTAATCTGTTATTTTAATAAAGCCCTGTTGCAATGCTATATCTAGCTAGCTCTCTATAGTTTAAAACTAATTTCAAAATTTAATTAAAAAATTTCAAAAACCCAAATTAAAATAAGTTTATATTTGAGAATGGCGAAATATTAAAAGAACTTCAGATATTTTTAATGAATTTTGGTTATGAAATTAATAAACATTTTTGCTGCTGGACAAGACCATTGGTCATTAGGAATCGTGATTAATATTTTTTTTTCTATTTCCAATTTTTTGCGCAATACCCTCTTTTTCTTTTATTACTTACTTTGAACCTGTCAAAGGGTCAGTAGGTAAGTAAACAATAATAATTGGAAGTTTTGATTGGATGATCTAATCGATCGATTGCAACGGTCAATTGATTAGCACTGCAATTGCAAAGTGTCAAACAAAAGAGAGAGAACAACCTTAGATAGTAAAAAGAGACTTTCTTTACATCAGAATATCTATTCATTGTTTAGAACGGAAAACATCATTTCAAATTAACTATTTTTCTTAAGTTTAGTTACTTAAGAAAGAAAGAAACAGAAGATGATTGATGATTATAATAGCAATAAAGTATTAGATTGAATTTTATTTCAAACTTAGAATTTAAGAGGTTTACTATAAAATGAGAAAATACATTCTAAGCTTTCGATTTAATCATATTATAAAATGACCAGCTGCGAAGCCCGCTTTCACCCCGACCACTTCTGATCACGACCACCAGCTTTGGTCACCAAATTTTGACTCGCTTAGCATATAATTACTCCGTTCATGACTAAGGCTACCGATCAGTTTATCAGGAGCTTTGTGTGCCTTAGTAGGTACTTTAAAAAACTTAACTTTTCGCTTAAAATTTGTTGAACTTTCGCTAATTTTAGGCTTTATTAGCAAGTGTATGTTATTTTCATAATACAATTCTACAATCATGGACAGTCGACTCTCGATAATTCGAAATCGGGACTACAAGAAAATTCAAATTATCGAGACTTGGAATTATCAAGAGAAAAGAAAAAAAATCGAATTATTAAGAGTTTTTATTATAATTAAATTAGGTTGGAGTTGGTGGTGTTTCACAAGGAGAAAAATTAAAATACAAAGATTTTTTTAGTTTACTCTATATATTTCTAGAGTGTATGGTGGGTTTATTTTTATTTTTTGTTTTTTTAAATAGAAAATAAGAGATGCACCCTCATTGCATTCCATAGTTTATTGCCCTCCTTTATAGCACATACATAATTTTCGGCAACTTCCAAGTATAAATATCTTTTCTTTATTCCCGTTTAGCCCTTTGTCCGCTCCATCTGTTCTTTCGGCTCTAAGGCCATTCCATCCCCTGATAATTCTTTCATATTTACACTAAGTAATAAATAACTGTCCATCATATTATAATTAAAATAAATTCTGTTCATTATTTTATGTTATCTTCAGTCAATGTTCTCCTGACGATGAGTTAAGAGCTCGAAATATATAGAGTAAACTAAAAAAATCTTTGTATTTTAATTTTTCTCCTTGTGAAACACCACCAACTCCAACCTAATTTAATTTTAACAATGTTTCACTATAAACCAACACCGCGTTCCCTAAATTTGGTTTTTATTATATTTTTGAAAATATGTATGAGCTTACACACATTTTATATATAGCTTCAAGTAAAAAAGTGGCTTAGTTAGAATTATAGAACGTTCTCTCCCCCTCTTGTTACGAAAAGGATTTCGAGTTATCGAGCGTTTCAAAAAACACAGCATTTTTTTCGATTTACTGAAGTTAACAGCTGAAGAGCTCGAATTATCGAAAAATTCGAATTATTGAGAGTCGACTGTATATACATTTCCTTTCTGTTTAGTTCACAATTGTACCTACACTATGAATGCTTTAGGTTTTATTATGTTTTTTAAATGGTTGGTAATTTAAAGTTCCCTTGCTATTGGGACATCATTTCTCAGTTTCTAATAATAACTGTATTCATAAATTAAACAAATTGATTTATAAAGAGAAACAAAGAGGTTGTCCTCTGCTTGATGCAAATAAACATATACACATATATCTCAAGATGATATATCTGTATATATATTATTTATTTGTTTGAGACTATAGTTTCGAAGACTTGGTCTTCATCATCAGTCTTTCTTCAATTATAAATGTTTTTCATGGAGTCAATATCATATGGATATTGAAAACTTGGTGTTCTTTCGTCACTGCTGGAGGGCTAGGAACTAATAAAGACACTCTATCTGGGCTCACATTCAAATATAACAATATGTTTCCCTTTCTCCTTTCTTCTTAGAAAGGAGGAATTTTTTCCTTTTTTTCCTTTTTATCTTTTGTTAGCAAACATCTTAAGTAGATTACTATTGGATAGTTCAATTTGATTGTTTAAACAGAGTTCGGAATTTCTATTGAATGACTTCAAAATTTCTAAAGATTCGATTGCGCTAATCAATTTCGGGTTCTTTTCTCCTTTTATTAATCTAATACCTTCTGGGAAGGAGTGATTGTTTGAATTTAAATGTTCTGCAAAAGAATTTTCGTACTTTTTATTTTTATAATCTCTTATGTGTTCATTTAGTCGAATTTTCAGATTTCTCTCGGTTTTTCCCACATATATTGCTTCGCAATCTTTGCATTTCAAACTATAAACCCCTTCTTTTTCTATATTTGGTAATTTGTCTTTTTTATTTGAACCTAAATCTTTTCCTAGAGTAATTGGAGTTTTGAATACTGTTTTGAACCCTAATTTTTTCATTTTTTGTTTTAATTTTTCCGAAATTTGTCCATAATATGGAAGAACTATTCTAGGATTTTCTTTTTCTTTTTCATTCTTTTGTGAATATACTGATTCCAGGGTTAATTTTTCAATTTTTTTATTTAACATTTGGTCTATAAGGCTTGCTTCGTACCCATTATTTACCGCGATTTCTTTAATTGTCTCTAATTCCTGTGAATATGCTTTTTCTGATAAAGGTATATTTATTAGTCTATGTATCATTGAATGGAAGGCTGCGTGTTTATGTGACATTGGTCTACAAGAATTTTTATGTATTACAATGTCAGTAGCTGTGGGTTTTCTATAAATTTCAAAGGTGTGCTTATTTCCGGAGATGTTTATTTTTAAATCTAAAAAATTTAGTATTTTCTCTTTTTCTTTCTCTACTGTGAATTTAATTTTCTCATGAAGATTATTTATATATTCTATAAATGTGTCTAATTGTCTATTTGTTCCCCCCCATAGTAAAATTATATCATCTACGTATCGATAATAGTATATAATGTTTTTTGAATATTTTTCATTGTCAAGGAATTTATTTTCAAAATCATTTAAGAATATTTCTGCTAATAACGGGGACAATGGAGATCCTATTGATAATCCCTCCCTTTGTTCATAAAATTTTGTCCCAAATTGAAAGAAATTGTGGTTGATACATGTGTGGACCAGACTGCTTAGATCCATTTTTTCCAGGTTGTTTAGGCCAACTGACCTGAAAATAATTTTGTCTACTAACTGTTTTGTTTCGTTTGGCGGTATATTAGTGAAAAGGCTCGTGATATCTAAGGATAGAAGCTTCGCATTATTAGGAATTTTAATATCTTTAATTTTGTCTATAAGTTCGATTGAGTTTTTAATAGAATGTTCAGCTTTGAATTTTGTTCTTTCTCGAAAAATGCTGTTTAGTTTTTTTGCAAGTTTCGTTATTGATGAGTTTATATAACTAACGACGGGTCTGATGGGAATTTTTTCTAATTCCTCTGACTTGTGTATTTTGGGAAGTCCATATAACCTTGGGCATAATGGATTTCGTTCTGTTAGAATGTATTTTTCTTTTTTTGAAAGTAATTCTGAACTTTTTATTTTTTCTTTAACGATTTTACTGAATTTATTGACCGGGTTTTTAATTTCTACGAATTTATGTGCTTTTATGAATTGTTCGGTTTTTTCCATGTATGTTTTTTGATCTAAAATTACAACTGAATTTCCTTTGTCGCTTTTAACTATAGTCAATTTATTTTCTTTTATTTTCGCTTTGAGTGATTTTACGATTTGGGGTTCATTATTAATTTTGTTTTTATTTTTATTATTTTTAATGTGTCGAATTTCCTTCTCTAATAATTTCCCGCAAATAGTTTTATTTATGTTGCTTTCTTTATTTTTAGATAGCTCTGTTTCAAGGTTGACTACGATGTCTTCAATAATGTTTCTATTAATTGGGGTTTCCACTGAGTGTTTCAAACCTTTTTCTAATAATTCTATTTCTATTTTATCAAATTTTTCTTTAGAGAAGTTTTTTACTCTATCATTGAATTTACTTGTTTTTGCTTCTATATGTTTTTCTGGTTTTTTAATTTTTTGATTTGTTTTAAGATTCTTAATTTTATTGTCTAATTTGGCTTGTTTTTTAACCATTAAAAATTCAACCCTATCTCTTATTTCACAATCTTTAATATCAAATTGGCATGCATGAAGGATTTCTGTCAACCTAGTGTGGATTTCATATAGATAATATTTGAATGTGTCCCTTAATGAGTAATGTTTATTAATTTCTAGACTTACCCATTTTTTCCGGCTATCCTGAACGACTTTTGAGGCGATTGCTGAACGATTTTTTGTCTTGACCTGTACATATTTTGGAGTTATATTTTCAGAAAGACAAGTTTTGTTGAACCAAATATTTTTGTTCGCTGTTGCGTATTTTAAGCGTAGTTTAAAATACAGATTTAGAGCATATTCCTCTGAGGCGTTCCTGATTTCCGATAAAGTTTCTTTATCCAGTCTTCCGAATTTTCCACCACTTTTGTTATCCATGACAAATAATTTACAATCAATGGCAATGGAATGACAATTCCCTTGATTTAATTGAAAAGTTTTTGTTTTGCCGAGAGTAGCAGAGTTGTTGATTCACAAAGAGAAACAAAGAGGTTGTCCTCTGCTTGATGCAAATAAACATATACACATATATCTCAAGATGATATATCTGTATATATATTATTTATTTGTTTGAGACTATAGTTTCGAAGACTTGGTCTTCATCATCAGTCTTTCTTCAATTATAAATGTTTTTCATGGAGTCAATATCATATGGATATTGAAAACTTGGTGTTCTTTCGTCACTGCTGGAGGGCTAGGAACTAATAAAGACACTCTATCTGGGCTCACATTCAAATATAACAATATGTTTCCCTTTCTCCTTTCTTCTTAGAAAGGAGGAATTTTTTCCTTTTTTTTCCTTTTTATCTTTTGTTAGCAAACATCTTAAGTAGATTACTATTGGATAGTTCAATTTGATTGTTTAAACAGAGTTCGGAATTTCTATTGAATGACTTCAAAATTTCTAAAGATTCGATTGCGCTAATCAATTTCGGGTTCTTTTCTCCTTTTATTAATCTAATACCTTCTGGGAAGGAGTGATTGTTTGAATTTAAATGTTCTGCAAAAGAATTTTCGTACTTTTTATTTTTATAATCTCTTATGTGTTCATTTAGTCGAATTTTCAGATTTCTCTCGGTTTTTCCCACATATATTGCTTCGCAATCTTTGCATTTCAAACTATAAACCCCTTCTTTTTCTATATTTGGTAATTTGTCTTTTTTATTTGAACCTAAATCTTTTCCTAGAGTAATTGGAGTTTTGAATACTGTTTTGAACCCTAATTTTTTCATTTTTTGTTTTAATTTTTCCGAAATTTGTCCATAATATGGAAGAACTATTCTAGGATTTTCTTTTTCTTTTTCATTCTTTTGTGAATATACTGATTCCAGGGTTAATTTTTCAATTTTTTTATTTAACATTTGGTCTATAAGGCTTGCTTCGTACCCATTATTTACCGCGATTTCTTTAATTGTCTCTAATTCCTGTGAATATGCTTTTTCTGATAAAGGTATATTTATTAGTCTATGTATCATTGAATGGAAGGCTGCGTGTTTATGTGACATTGGTCTACAAGAATTTTTATGTATTACAATGTCAGTAGCTGTGGGTTTTCTATAAATTTCAAAGGTGTGCTTATTTCCGGAGATGTTTATTTTTAAATCTAAAAAATTTAGTATTTTCTCTTTTTCTTTCTCTACTGTGAATTTAATTTTCTCATGAAGATTATTTATATATTCTATAAATGTGTCTAATTGTCTATTTGTTCCCCCCATAGTAAAATTATATCATCTACGTATCGATAATAGTATATAATGTTTTTTGAATATTTTTCATTGTCAAGGAATTTATTTTCAAAATCATTTAAGAATATTTCTGCTAATAACGGGGACAATGGAGATCCTATTGATAATCCCTCCCTTTGTTCATAAAATTTTGTCCCAAATTGAAAGAAATTGTGGTTGATACATGTGTGGACCAGACTGCTTAGATCCATTTTTTCCAGGTTGTTTAGGCCAACTGACCTGAAAATAATTTTGTCTACTAACTGTTTTGTTTCGTTTGGCGGTATATTAGTGAAAAGGCTCGTGATATCTAAGGATAGAAGCTTCGCATTATTAGGAATTTTAATATCTTTAATTTTGTCTATAAGTTCGATTGAGTTTTTAATAGAATGTTCAGCTTTGAATTTTGTTCTTTCTCGAAAAATGCTGTTTAGTTTTTTTGCAAGTTTCGTTATTGATGAGTTTATATAACTAACGACGGGTCTGATGGGAATTTTTTCTAATTCCTCTGACTTGTGTATTTTGGGAAGTCCATATAACCTTGGGCATAATGGATTTCGTTCTGTTAGAATGTATTTTTCTTTTTTTGAAAGTAATTCTGAACTTTTTATTTTTTCTTTAACGATTTTACTGAATTTATTGACCGGGTTTTTAATTTCTACGAATTTATGTGCTTTTATGAATTGTTCGGTTTTTTCCATGTATGTTTTTTGATCTAAAATTACAACTGAATTTCCTTTGTCGCTTTTAACTATAGTCAATTTATTTTCTTTTATTTTCGCTTTGAGTGATTTTACGATTTGGGGTTCATTATTAATTTTGTTTTTATTTTTATTATTTTTAATGTGTCGAATTTCCTTCTCTAATAATTTCCCGCAAATAGTTTTATTTATGTTGCTTTCTTTATTTTTAGATAGCTCTGTTTCAAGGTTGACTACGATGTCTTCAATAATGTTTCTATTAATTGGGGTTTCCACTGAGTGTTTCAAACCTTTTTCTAATAATTCTATTTCTATTTTATCAAATTTTTCTTTAGAGAAGTTTTTTACTCTATCATTGAATTTACTTGTTTTTGCTTCTATATGTTTTTCTGGTTTTTTAATTTTTTGATTTGTTTTAAGATTCTTAATTTTATTGTCTAATTTGGCTTGTTTTTTAACCATTAAAAATTCAACCCTATCTCTTATTTCACAATCTTTAATATCAAATTGGCATGCATGAAGGATTTCTGTCAACCTAGTGTGGATTTCATATAGATAATATTTGAATGTGTCCCTTAATGAGTAATGTTTATTAATTTCTAGACTTACCCATTTTTTCCGGCTATCCTGAACGACTTTTGAGGCGATTGCTGAACGATTTTTTGTCTTGACCTGTACATATTTTGGAGTTATATTTTCAGAAAGACAAGTTTTGTTGAACCAAATATTTTTGTTCGCTGTTGCGTATTTTAAGCGTAGTTTAAAATACAGATTTAGAGCATATTCCTCTGAGGCGTTCCTGATTTCCGATAAAGTTTCTTTATCCAGTCTTCCGAATTTTCCACCACTTTTGTTATCCATGACAAATAATTTACAATCAATGGCAATGGAATGACAATTCCCTTGATTTAATTGAAAAGTTTTTGTTTTGCCGAGAGTAGCAGAGTTGTTGATTCACAAAGAGAAACAAAGAGGTTGTCCTCTGCTTGATGCAAATAAACATATACACATATATCTCAAGATGATATATCTGTATATATATTATTTATTTGTTTGAGACTATAGTTTCGAAGACTTGGTCTTCATCATCAGTCTTTCTTCAATTATAAATGTTTTTCATGGAGTCAATATCATATGGATATTGAAAACTTGGTGTTCTTTCGTCACTGCTGGAGGGCTAGGAACTAATAAAGACACTCTATCTGGGCTCACATTCAAATATAACAATATGTTTCCCTTTCTCCTTTCTTCTTAGAAAGGAGGAATTTTTCCTTTTTTTTCCTTTTTATCTTTTGTTAGCAAACATCTTAAGTAGATTACTATTGGATAGTTCAATTTGATTGTTTAAACAGAGTTCGGAATTTCTATTGAATGACTTCAAAATTTCTAAAGATTCGATTGCGCTAATCAATTTCGGGTTCTTTTCTCCTTTTATTAATCTAATACCTTCTGGGAAGGAGTGATTGTTTGAATTTAAATGTTCTGCAAAAGAATTTTCGTACTTTTTATTTTTATAATCTCTTATGTGTTCATTTAGTCGAATTTTCAGATTTCTCTCGGTTTTTCCCACATATATTGCTTCGCAATCTTTGCATTTCAAACTATAAACCCCTTCTTTTTCTATATTTGGTAATTTGTCTTTTTTATTTGAACCTAAATCTTTTCCTAGAGTAATTGGAGTTTTGAATACTGTTTTGAACCCTAATTTTTTCATTTTTTGTTTTAATTTTTCCGAAATTTGTCCATAATATGGAAGAACTATTCTAGGATTTTCTTTTTCTTTTTCATTCTTTTGTGAATATACTGATTCCAGGGTTAATTTTTCAATTTTTTTATTTAACATTTGGTCTATAAGGCTTGCTTCGTACCCATTATTTACCGCGATTTCTTTAATTGTCTCTAATTCCTGTGAATATGCTTTTTCTGATAAAGGTATATTTATTAGTCTATGTATCATTGAATGGAAGGCTGCGTGTTTATGTGACATTGGTCTACAAGAATTTTTATGTATTACAATGTCAGTAGCTGTGGGTTTTCTATAAATTTCAAAGGTGTGCTTATTTCCGGAGATGTTTATTTTTAAATCTAAAAAATTTAGTATTTTCTCTTTTTCTTTCTCTACTGTGAATTTAATTTTCTCATGAAGATTATTTATATATTCTATAAATGTGTCTAATTGTCTATTTGTTCCCCCCATAGTAAAATTATATCATCTACGTATCGATAATAGTATATAATGTTTTTTGAATATTTTTCATTGTCAAGGAATTTATTTTCAAAATCATTTAAGAATATTTCTGCTAATAACGGGGACAATGGAGATCCTATTGATAATCCCTCCCTTTGTTCATAAAATTTTGTCCCAAATTGAAAGAAATTGTGGTTGATACATGTGTGGACCAGACTGCTTAGATCCATTTTTTCCAGGTTGTTTAGGCCAACTGACCTGAAAATAATTTTGTCTACTAACTGTTTTGTTTCGTTTGGCGGTATATTAGTGAAAAGGCTCGTGATATCTAAGGATAGAAGCTTCGCATTATTAGGAATTTTAATATCTTTAATTTTGTCTATAAGTTCGATTGAGTTTTTAATAGAATGTTCAGCTTTGAATTTTGTTCTTTCTCGAAAAATGCTGTTTAGTTTTTTTGCAAGTTTCGTTATTGATGAGTTTATATAACTAACGACGGGTCTGATGGGAATTTTTTCTAATTCCTCTGACTTGTGTATTTTGGGAAGTCCATATAACCTTGGGCATAATGGATTTCGTTCTGTTAGAATGTATTTTTCTTTTTTTGAAAGTAATTCTGAACTTTTTATTTTTTCTTTAACGATTTTACTGAATTTATTGACCGGGTTTTTAATTTCTACGAATTTATGTGCTTTTATGAATTGTTCGGTTTTTTCCATGTATGTTTTTTGATCTAAAATTACAACTGAATTTCCTTTGTCGCTTTTAACTATAGTCAATTTATTTTCTTTTATTTTCGCTTTGAGTGATTTTACGATTTGGGGTTCATTATTAATTTTGTTTTTATTTTTATTATTTTTAATGTGTCGAATTTCCTTCTCTAATAATTTCCCGCAAATAGTTTTATTTATGTTGCTTTCTTTATTTTTAGATAGCTCTGTTTCAAGGTTGACTACGATGTCTTCAATAATGTTTCTATTAATTGGGGTTTCCACTGAGTGTTTCAAACCTTTTTCTAATAATTCTATTTCTATTTTATCAAATTTTTCTTTAGAGAAGTTTTTTACTCTATCATTGAATTTACTTGTTTTTGCTTCTATATGTTTTTCTGGTTTTTTAATTTTTTGATTTGTTTTAAGATTCTTAATTTTATTGTCTAATTTGGCTTGTTTTTTAACCATTAAAAATTCAACCCTATCTCTTATTTCACAATCTTTAATATCAAATTGGCATGCATGAAGGATTTCTGTCAACCTAGTGTGGATTTCATATAGATAATATTTGAATGTGTCCCTTAATGAGTAATGTTTATTAATTTCTAGACTTACCCATTTTTTCCGGCTATCCTGAACGACTTTTGAGGCGATTGCTGAACGATTTTTTGTCTTGACCTGTACATATTTTGGAGTTATATTTTCAGAAAGACAAGTTTTGTTGAACCAAATATTTTTGTTCGCTGTTGCGTATTTTAAGCGTAGTTTAAAATACAGATTTAGAGCATATTCCTCTGAGGCGTTCCTGATTTCCGATAAAGTTTCTTTATCCAGTCTTCCGAATTTTCCACCACTTTTGTTATCCATGACAAATAATTTACAATCAATGGCAATGGAATGACAATTCCCTTGATTTAATTGAAAAGTTTTTGTTTTGCCGAGAGTAGCAGAGTTGTTGATTCACAAAGAGAAACAAAGAGGTTGTCCTCTGCTTGATGCAAATAAACATATACACATATATCTCAAGATGATATATCTGTATATATATTATTTATTTGTTTGAGACTATAGTTTCGAAGACTTGGTCTTCATCATCAGTCTTTCTTCAATTATAAATGTTTTTCATGGAGTCAATATCATATGGATATTGAAAACTTGGTGTTCTTTCGTCACTGCTGGAGGGCTAGGAACTAATAAAGACACTCTATCTGGGCTCACATTCAAATATAACAATATGTTTCCCTTTCTCCTTTCTTCTTAGAAAGGAGGAATTTTTTCCTTTTTTTTCCTTTTTATCTTTTGTTAGCAAACATCTTAAGTAGATTACTATTGGATAGTTCAATTTGATTGTTTAAACAGAGTTCGGAATTTCTATTGAATGACTTCAAAATTTCTAAAGATTCGATTGCGCTAATCAATTTCGGGTTCTTTTCTCCTTTTATTAATCTAATACCTTCTGGGAAGGAGTGATTGTTTGAATTTAAATGTTCTGCAAAAGAATTTTCGTACTTTTTATTTTTATAATCTCTTATGTGTTCATTTAGTCGAATTTTCAGATTTCTCTCGGTTTTTCCCACATATATTGCTTCGCAATCTTTGCATTTCAAACTATAAACCCCTTCTTTTTCTATATTTGGTAATTTGTCTTTTTTATTTGAACCTAAATCTTTTCCTAGAGTAATTGGAGTTTTGAATACTGTTTTGAACCCTAATTTTTTCATTTTTTGTTTTAATTTTTCCGAAATTTGTCCATAATATGGAAGAACTATTCTAGGATTTTCTTTTTCTTTTTCATTCTTTTGTGAATATACTGATTCCAGGGTTAATTTTTCAATTTTTTTATTTAACATTTGGTCTATAAGGCTTGCTTCGTACCCATTATTTACCGCGATTTCTTTAATTGTCTCTAATTCCTGTGAATATGCTTTTTCTGATAAAGGTATATTTATTAGTCTATGTATCATTGAATGGAAGGCTGCGTGTTTATGTGACATTGGTCTACAAGAATTTTTATGTATTACAATGTCAGTAGCTGTGGGTTTTCTATAAATTTCAAAGGTGTGCTTATTTCCGGAGATGTTTATTTTTAAATCTAAAAAATTTAGTATTTTCTCTTTTTCTTTCTCTACTGTGAATTTAATTTTCTCATGAAGATTATTTATATATTCTATAAATGTGTCTAATTGTCTATTTGTTCCCCCCCATAGTAAAATTATATCATCTACGTATCGATAATAGTATATAATGTTTTTTGAATATTTTTCATTGTCAAGGAATTTATTTTCAAAATCATTTAAGAATATTTCTGCTAATAACGGGGACAATGGAGATCCTATTGATAATCCCTCCCTTTGTTCATAAAATTTTGTCCCAAATTGAAAGAAATTGTGGTTGATACATGTGTGGACCAGACTGCTTAGATCCATTTTTTCCAGGTTGTTTAGGCCAACTGACCTGAAAATAATTTTGTCTACTAACTGTTTTGTTTCGTTTGGCGGTATATTAGTGAAAAGGCTCGTGATATCTAAGGATAGAAGCTTCGCATTATTAGGAATTTTAATATCTTTAATTTTGTCTATAAGTTCGATTGAGTTTTTAATAGAATGTTCAGCTTTGAATTTTGTTCTTTCTCGAAAAATGCTGTTTAGTTTTTTTGCAAGTTTCGTTATTGATGAGTTTATATAACTAACGACGGGTCTGATGGGAATTTTTTCTAATTCCTCTGACTTGTGTATTTTGGGAAGTCCATATAACCTTGGGCATAATGGATTTCGTTCTGTTAGAATGTATTTTTCTTTTTTTGAAAGTAATTCTGAACTTTTTATTTTTTCTTTAACGATTTTACTGAATTTATTGACCGGGTTTTTAATTTCTACGAATTTATGTGCTTTTATGAATTGTTCGGTTTTTTCCATGTATGTTTTTTGATCTAAAATTACAACTGAATTTCCTTTGTCGCTTTTAACTATAGTCAATTTATTTTCTTTTATTTTCGCTTTGAGTGATTTTACGATTTGGGGTTCATTATTAATTTTGTTTTTATTTTTATTATTTTTAATGTGTCGAATTTCCTTCTCTAATAATTTCCCGCAAATAGTTTTATTTATGTTGCTTTCTTTATTTTTAGATAGCTCTGTTTCAAGGTTGACTACGATGTCTTCAATAATGTTTCTATTAATTGGGGTTTCCACTGAGTGTTTCAAACCTTTTTCTAATAATTCTATTTCTATTTTATCAAATTTTTCTTTAGAGAAGTTTTTTACTCTATCATTGAATTTACTTGTTTTTGCTTCTATATGTTTTTCTGGTTTTTTAATTTTTTGATTTGTTTTAAGATTCTTAATTTTATTGTCTAATTTGGCTTGTTTTTTAACCATTAAAAATTCAACCCTATCTCTTATTTCACAATCTTTAATATCAAATTGGCATGCATGAAGGATTTCTGTCAACCTAGTGTGGATTTCATATAGATAATATTTGAATGTGTCCCTTAATGAGTAATGTTTATTAATTTCTAGACTTACCCATTTTTTCCGGCTATCCTGAACGACTTTTGAGGCGATTGCTGAACGATTTTTTGTCTTGACCTGTACATATTTTGGAGTTATATTTTCAGAAAGACAAGTTTTGTTGAACCAAATATTTTTGTTCGCTGTTGCGTATTTTAAGCGTAGTTTAAAATACAGATTTAGAGCATATTCCTCTGAGGCGTTCCTGATTTCCGATAAAGTTTCTTTATCCAGTCTTCCGAATTTTCCACCACTTTTGTTATCCATGACAAATAATTTACAATCAATGGCAATGGAATGACAATTCCCTTGATTTAATTGAAAAGTTTTTGTTTTGCCGAGAGTAGCAGAGTTGTTGATTCACAAAGAGAAACAAAGAGGTTGTCCTCTGCTTGATGCAAATAAACATATACACATATATCTCAAGATGATATATCTGTATATATATTATTTATTTGTTTGAGACTATAGTTTCGAAGACTTGGTCTTCATCATCAGTCTTTCTTCAATTATAAATGTTTTTCATGGAGTCAATATCATATGGATATTGAAAACTTGGTGTTCTTTCGTCACTGCTGGAGGGCTAGGAACTAATAAAGACACTCTATCTGGGCTCACATTCAAATATAACAATATGTTTCCCTTTCTCCTTTCTTCTTAGAAAGGAGGAATTTTTTCCTTTTTTTTCCTTTTTATCTTTTGTTAGCAAACATCTTAAGTAGATTACTATTGGATAGTTCAATTTGATTGTTTAAACAGAGTTCGGAATTTCTATTGAATGACTTCAAAATTTCTAAAGATTCGATTGCGCTAATCAATTTCGGGTTCTTTTCTCCTTTTATTAATCTAATACCTTCTGGGAAGGAGTGATTGTTTGAATTTAAATGTTCTGCAAAAGAATTTTCGTACTTTTTATTTTTATAATCTCTTATGTGTTCATTTAGTCGAATTTTCAGATTTCTCTCGGTTTTTCCCACATATATTGCTTCGCAATCTTTGCATTTCAAACTATAAACCCCTTCTTTTTCTATATTTGGTAATTTGTCTTTTTTATTTGAACCTAAATCTTTTCCTAGAGTAATTGGAGTTTTGAATACTGTTTTGAACCCTAATTTTTTCATTTTTTGTTTTAATTTTTCCGAAATTTGTCCATAATATGGAAGAACTATTCTAGGATTTTCTTTTTCTTTTTCATTCTTTTGTGAATATACTGATTCCAGGGTTAATTTTTCAATTTTTTTATTTAACATTTGGTCTATAAGGCTTGCTTCGTACCCATTATTTACCGCGATTTCTTTAATTGTCTCTAATTCCTGTGAATATGCTTTTTCTGATAAAGGTATATTTATTAGTCTATGTATCATTGAATGGAAGGCTGCGTGTTTATGTGACATTGGTCTACAAGAATTTTTATGTATTACAATGTCAGTAGCTGTGGGTTTTCTATAAATTTCAAAGGTGTGCTTATTTCCGGAGATGTTTATTTTTAAATCTAAAAAATTTAGTATTTTCTCTTTTTCTTTCTCTACTGTGAATTTAATTTTCTCATGAAGATTATTTATATATTCTATAAATGTGTCTAATTGTCTATTTGTTCCCCCCCATAGTAAAATTATATCATCTACGTATCGATAATAGTATATAATGTTTTTTGAATATTTTTCATTGTCAAGGAATTTATTTTCAAAATCATTTAAGAATATTTCTGCTAATAACGGGGACAATGGAGATCCTATTGATAATCCCTCCCTTTGTTCATAAAATTTTGTCCCAAATTGAAAGAAATTGTGGTTGATACATGTGTGGACCAGACTGCTTAGATCCATTTTTTCCAGGTTGTTTAGGCCAACTGACCTGAAAATAATTTTGTCTACTAACTGTTTTGTTTCGTTTGGCGGTATATTAGTGAAAAGGCTCGTGATATCTAAGGATAGAAGCTTCGCATTATTAGGAATTTTAATATCTTTAATTTTGTCTATAAGTTCGATTGAGTTTTTAATAGAATGTTCAGCTTTGAATTTTGTTCTTTCTCGAAAAATGCTGTTTAGTTTTTTTGCAAGTTTCGTTATTGATGAGTTTATATAACTAACGACGGGTCTGATGGGAATTTTTTCTAATTCCTCTGACTTGTGTATTTTGGGAAGTCCATATAACCTTGGGCATAATGGATTTCGTTCTGTTAGAATGTATTTTTCTTTTTTTGAAAGTAATTCTGAACTTTTTATTTTTTCTTTAACGATTTTACTGAATTTATTGACCGGGTTTTTAATTTCTACGAATTTATGTGCTTTTATGAATTGTTCGGTTTTTTCCATGTATGTTTTTTGATCTAAAATTACAACTGAATTTCCTTTGTCGCTTTTAACTATAGTCAATTTATTTTCTTTTATTTTCGCTTTGAGTGATTTTACGATTTGGGGTTCATTATTAATTTTGTTTTTATTTTTATTATTTTTAATGTGTCGAATTTCCTTCTCTAATAATTTCCCGCAAATAGTTTTATTTATGTTGCTTTCTTTATTTTTAGATAGCTCTGTTTCAAGGTTGACTACGATGTCTTCAATAATGTTTCTATTAATTGGGGTTTCCACTGAGTGTTTCAAACCTTTTTCTAATAATTCTATTTCTATTTTATCAAATTTTTCTTTAGAGAAGTTTTTTACTCTATCATTGAATTTACTTGTTTTTGCTTCTATATGTTTTTCTGGTTTTTTAATTTTTTGATTTGTTTTAAGATTCTTAATTTTATTGTCTAATTTGGCTTGTTTTTTAACCATTAAAAATTCAACCCTATCTCTTATTTCACAATCTTTAATATCAAATTGGCATGCATGAAGGATTTCTGTCAACCTAGTGTGGATTTCATATAGATAATATTTGAATGTGTCCCTTAATGAGTAATGTTTATTAATTTCTAGACTTACCCATTTTTTCCGGCTATCCTGAACGACTTTTGAGGCGATTGCTGAACGATTTTTTGTCTTGACCTGTACATATTTTGGAGTTATATTTTCAGAAAGACAAGTTTTTGTTGAACCAAATATTTTTGTTCGCTGTTGCGTATTTTAAGCGTAGTTTAAAATACAGATTTAGAGCATATTCCTCTGAGGCGTTCCTGATTTCCGATAAAGTTTCTTTATCCAGTCTTCCGAATTTTCCACCACTTTTGTTATCCATGACAAATAATTTACAATCAATGGCAATGGAATGACAATTCCCTTGATTTAATTGAAAAGTTTTTGTTTTGCCGAGAGTAGCAGAGTTGTTGATTCACAAAGAGAAACAAAGAGGTTGTCCTCTGCTTGATGCAAATAAACATATACACATATATCTCAAGATGATATATCTGTATATATATTATTTATTTGTTTGAGACTATAGTTTCGAAGACTTGGTCTTCATCATCAGTCTTTCTTCAATTATAAATGTTTTTCATGGAGTCAATATCATATGGATATTGAAAACTTGGTGTTCTTTCGTCACTGCTGGAGGGCTAGGAACTAATAAAGACACTCTATCTGGGCTCACATTCAAATATAACAATATGTTTCCCTTTCTCCTTTCTTCTTAGAAAGGAGGAATTTTTTCCTTTTTTTTCCTTTTTATCTTTTGTTAGCAAACATCTTAAGTAGATTACTATTGGATAGTTCAATTTGATTGTTTAAACAGAGTTCGGAATTTCTATTGAATGACTTCAAAATTTCTAAAGATTCGATTGCGCTAATCAATTTCGGGTTCTTTTCTCCTTTTATTAATCTAATACCTTCTGGGAAGGAGTGATTGTTTGAATTTAAATGTTCTGCAAAAGAATTTTCGTACTTTTTATTTTTATAATCTCTTATGTGTTCATTTAGTCGAATTTTCAGATTTCTCTCGGTTTTTCCCACATATATTGCTTCGCAATCTTTGCATTTCAAACTATAAACCCCTTCTTTTTCTATATTTGGTAATTTGTCTTTTTTATTTGAACCTAAATCTTTTCCTAGAGTAATTGGGTTTTGAATACTGTTTTGAACCCTAATTTTTTCATTTTTTTGTTTTAATTTTTCCGAAATTTGTCCATAATATGGAAGAACTATTCTGGGGATTTTTCTTTTTCTTTTTTCATTCTTTTGTGAATATACTGATTCCAGGAGTTAATTTTTCCATTTTTTTATTTAACATTTTGGTCTACTAAAAGGCTTGCTTCGTACCCATTATTTACCGCGATTTCTTTAATTGTCTCTAATTCCTGTGAATATGCTTTTTCTGATAAAGGTATATTTATTAGTCTATGTATCATTGAATGGAAGGCTGCGTGTTTTATGTGACATTGGTCTACAAGAATTTTTATGTATTACAATGTCAGTAGCTATTGGGTTTTCTATTAAATTCAAAAATTAGCTTATTTCGGAGATGTTTATTTTTAAATCTAAAAAATTTAGTATTTTCTCTTTTTCTTTCTCTACTGTGAATTTAATTTTCTCATGAAGATTATTTGTCATATATAATGTGTCTAATTGTCTATTCCAATTTTATGGTAAATTATATCATCTACGTATCGATAATAGTATATAATGTTTTTTGAATATTTTTCATTGTCAAGGAATTTATTTTCAAAATCATTTAAGAATATTTCTGCTAATAACGAGGACAATGGAGATCCTATTGATAATCCCTCCTTTGATGTAAAATTTTGTCTAATTGAAAGAAATTGTGGTTGATACATGTGTGTGAATAGACTGCTTGAATATTTTCCAGGTTAGGCCAACTGACCTGAAAATAATTTTGTCTACTAACTGTTTTGTTTCGTTTGGCGGTATATTAGTGAAAAGGCTCGTGATATCTAAGGATAGAAGCTTTAAAAATTATTACAGATTACAATATCTTTAATTTTGTCTATAAGTTCGATTAGTTTTTTAATAGAATGTTCTAAACTTTGAATTTTGTTCTTTCAAAAGAAAAATGCTGTTTAGTTTTTTTGCAAGTTTCGTTATTGATGAGTTTATATAACTAACGACGGGTCTGATGGGAATTTTTTTCTAATTCCTCTGACTTGTGTATTTGGGAAGTCCATATAACCTTGGTATAATGGATTTCGTTCTGTTAAAATGTATTTTTCTTTTTTTGAAAGTAATTCTGAACTTTTTATTTTTTTCTTTAACGATTTTACTGAATTTATTGACCGGGTTTTTAATTTCTACGAATTTATGTGCTTTTATGAATTGTTCAGGTTTTTCCATGTATGTTTTTTGATCTAAAATTACAACTGAATTTCATTTGTCGCTTTTAACTATAGTCAATTTATTTTTCTTTTATTTTTCGCTTTGGTGATTTTACGATTTGGGGTTCATTATTAATTTTGTTTTTATTTTTATTATTTTTAATGTGTCGAAATTTCCTTCTCTAATAATTTCCCGCAAATAGTTTTATTTATGTTGCTTTCTTTATTTTTAGATAAGCTCTGTTTCAAAGTTGGCTTCTGATGTCTTCAATAATGTTTCTATAATTGGGGTTTCCACTGAGTGTTTCCGACAGCACTACAATAATTCTATTTCTATTTTATCAAATTTTTCTTTGAGAAGTTTTTTACTCTATCATTGAATTTACTTGTTTTTGCTTCTATATGTTTTTCTGGTTTTTAATTTTTTGATTTGTTTTAAGATTCTTAATTTTATTGTCTAATTTGGCTTGTTTTTTAACCATTAAAAATTCACTTCTATCTCTTATTCCACAATCTTTAATATCAAATTGGCATGCATGAAGGATTTCTGTCAACCTGGTGTGGATTTCATATAGATAATATTTGAATGTGTCCCTTAATGAGTAATGTTTATTAATTTCTGAACTTACCCATTTTTTTCCATTATCCTGAACGACTTTTGAGGCGATTGCTGAACGATTTTTTTGTCTCCGAGCCTGTACATATTTTGGAGTTATATTTTCAGAAGAACCAAGTTTTGTCCCAGGCTCTCAAATATTTTAGATTCATATTTGCGTATTTTAAAGCGTAGTTTAAATACAGATTTAGAAACATATTCTCTGAGGCGTTCCTGATTTCCGATAAAGTTTCTTTATCCAGTCTTCCGAATTTTCCACCACTTTTGTTATCCATGACAAATAATTTACAATCAATGGCAATGGAATGACAATTCCCTTGATTTAGTTGAAAAGTTTTTGTTTTGCCGAGAGTAGCAGAGTTGTTGATTCACAAAGAGAAGCAAGGAGATTGTCCTCTGCTTGATGCAAATAAACATATACACATGTATATCGGGATGATATATCTGTATATATATATTATTTATTTGTTTGAGACTATAGTTTCGAAGACTTGGTCTTCATCATCAGTCTTTCTTCAATTATAAATGTTTTTCATGGAGTCAATATCGTATGGATATTGAAGACTTGGTGTTCTTTCGTCACTGCTGGAGGGCTAGGAACTAATAAAGACACTCTATCTGGGCTCACATTCAAATATAATATGTTTCCTTTCTCCTTTCTTCTTAGAAAGGAGAATTTTCCTTTTTTTCCTTTTTATCTTTTGTTAGCAAACATCTTGATTACTATTGGATAGTTCAATTTGGTTGTTTAAACAGTTCGGGTGCCTATTGAATGACTTCAAAATTTCTAAAAGATTCGATTGCCGCTAATCGATTTCAAGGGTTCTTTTCTCCTTTTATTAATCTAATACCTTCTGGGAAGGAGTGATTGTTTGAATTTAAATGTTCTGCAAAGAATTTTCGTACTTTTTATTTTTATAATCTCTTATGTGTTCATTTAGTCGAATTTTCAGATTTCTCTCGGTTTTTCCCACATATGTTAGCTCGCAAATCTTTGCATTTCAAACTATAAACCCCTTCTTTTTCTATATTTGGTAATTTGTCTTTTTTATTTGAACCTAAATCTTTTCCTAGAGTAATTGGAGTTTTGAATACTGTTTTGAACCTAATTTTTTCTTTTTTGTTTTTTTAATTTTTCCGAAATTTGTCCATAATATGGAAGAACTATTCTGATTTTCTTTTTCTTTTCATTCTTTTGTGAATATACTGATTCAGGATTGTTTTTCCATTTTTTTATTTAACATTTGGTCTATAAGGCTTGCTTCGTACCATTGTTACCGCGATTTCTTTAATTGTCTCTAATTCCTGTGAATATGCTTTTCTGATAAAGGTATATTTATTAGTCTATGTATCATTGAATGGAAGGCTGCGTGTTTATGTGACATTTGGTCTACAAGAATTTTTATGTATTACAATGTCAGTAGCTGTGGGTTTTCTATAAATTTCAAAATTTGGTACTTATTTCGGAGATGTTTATTTTTAAATCTAAAAAATTTAGTATTTTCTCTTTTCTTTCTCTACTGTGAATTTAATTTTCTCATGGAAAATTCATTGTAATCATAAATGTGCTCCAATTGTCTATTTGTTCCCCCCATAGTAAAGTTATATCATCTACGTATCGATAATAGTATATAATGTTTTTTGAATATTTTTCATTGTCAAGGAATTTATTTTCAAAATCATTTAAGAATATTTCTGCTAATAACTGGGGACAATGGAATCCTATTGATAATCCCTCCCTTTGTTCATAAAATTTTGTCCCAAATTGAAAGAAATTGTGGTTGATACATGTGTGGACCAGACTGCTCAGATCCATTTTTTCCAGGTTGTTTAAGGCCGGCTGACCTGAAAAATAATTTTTGTCTACTAACTGTTTTGTTTCATGTTTGGCGGTATATTAAGTGAAAAGGCTCGTGATATCTAAGGATAGAAGCTTCGCATTATTAGGAATTTTTAATATCTTTAATTTTGTCTATAAGTTCGATTGAGTTTTAATAGAATGTTCAGCTTTGAATTTTGTTCTTTCTCGAAAAATGCTGTTTAGTTTTTTTGCAAGTTTCGTTATTGATGAGTTTATATAACTAACGACGGGTCTGATGGGAATTTTTTCTAATTCCTCTGACTTGTGTATTTTGGGAAGTCCATATAACCTTGGGCATAATGGATTTCGTTCTGTTAGAATGTATTTTTCTTTTTTTGAAAGTAATTCTGAACTTTTTATTTTTTCTTTAACGATTTTACTGAATTTATTGACCGGGTTTTTAATTTCTACGAATTTATGTGCTTTTATGAATTGTTCGGTTTTTTCCATGTATGTTTTTTGATCTAAAATTACAACTGAATTTCCTTTGTCGCTTTTAACTATAGTCAATTTATTTTCTTTTATTTTCGCTTTGAGTGATTTTACGATTTGGGGTTCATTATTAATTTTGTTTTTATTTTTATTATTTTTAATGTGTCGAATTTCCTTCTCTAATAATTTCCCGCAAATAGTTTTATTTATGTTGCTTTCTTTATTTTTAGATAGCTCTGTTTCAAGGTTGACTACGATGTCTTCAATAATGTTTCTATTAATTGGGGTTTCCACTGAGTGTTTCAAACCTTTTTCTAATAATTCTATTTCTATTTTATCAAATTTTTCTTTAGAGAAGTTTTTTACTCTATCATTGAATTTACTTGTTTTTGCTTCTATATGTTTTTCTGGTTTTTTAATTTTTTGATTTGTTTTAAGATTCTTAATTTTATTGTCTAATTTGGCTTGTTTTTTAACCATTAAAAATTCAACCCTATCTCTTATTTCACAATCTTTAATATCAAATTGGCATGCATGAAGGATTTCTGTCAACCTAGTGTGGATTTCATATAGATAATATTTGAATGTGTCCCTTAATGAGTAATGTTTATTAATTTCTAGACTTACCCATTTTTTCCGGCTATCCTGAACGACTTTTGAGGCGATTGCTGAACGATTTTTTGTCTTGACCTGTACATATTTTGGAGTTATATTTTCAGAAAGACAAGTTTTGTTGAACCAAATATTTTTGTTCGCTGTTGCGTATTTTAAGCGTAGTTTAAAATACAGATTTAGAGCATATTCCTCTGAGGCGTTCCTGATTTCCGATAAAGTTTCTTTATCCAGTCTTCCGAATTTTCCACCACTTTTGTTATCCATGACAAATAATTTACAATCAATGGCAATGGAATGACAATTCCCTTGATTTAATTGAAAAGTTTTTGTTTTGCCGAGAGTAGCAGAGTTGTTGATTCACAAAGAGAAACAAAGAGGTTGTCCTCTGCTTGATGCAAATAAACATATACACATATATCTCAAGATGATATATCTGTATATATATTATTTATTTGTTTGAGACTATAGTTTCGAAGACTTGGTCTTCATCATCAGTCTTTCTTCAATTATAAATGTTTTTCATGGAGTCAATATCATATGGATATTGAAAACTTGGTGTTCTTTCGTCACTGCTGGAGGGCTAGGAACTAATAAAGACACTCTATCTGGGCTCACATTCAAATATAACAATATGTTTCCCTTTCTCCTTTCTTCTTAGAAAGGAGGAATTTTTTCCTTTTTTTCCTTTTTATCTTTTGTTAGCAAACATCTTAAGTAGATTACTATTGGATAGTTCAATTTGATTGTTTAAACAGAGTTCGGAATTTCTATTGAATGACTTCAAAATTTCTAAAGATTCGATTGCGCTAATCAATTTCGGGTTCTTTTCTCCTTTTATTAATCTAATACCTTCTGGGAAGGAGTGATTGTTTGAATTTAAATGTTCTGCAAAAGAATTTTCGTACTTTTTATTTTTATAATCTCTTATGTGTTCATTTAGTCGAATTTTCAGATTTCTCTCGGTTTTTCCCACATATATTGCTTCGCAATCTTTGCATTTCAAACTATAAACCCCTTCTTTTTCTATATTTGGTAATTTGTCTTTTTTATTTGAACCTAAATCTTTTCCTAGAGTAATTGGAGTTTTGAATACTGTTTTGAACCCTAATTTTTTCATTTTTTGTTTTAATTTTTCCGAAATTTGTCCATAATATGGAAGAACTATTCTAGGATTTTCTTTTTCTTTTTCATTCTTTTGTGAATATACTGATTCCAGGGTTAATTTTTCAATTTTTTTATTTAACATTTGGTCTATAAGGCTTGCTTCGTACCCATTATTTACCGCGATTTCTTTAATTGTCTCTAATTCCTGTGAATATGCTTTTTCTGATAAAGGTATATTTATTAGTCTATGTATCATTGAATGGAAGGCTGCGTGTTTATGTGACATTGGTCTACAAGAATTTTTATGTATTACAATGTCAGTAGCTGTGGGTTTTCTATAAATTTCAAAGGTGTGCTTATTTCCGGAGATGTTTATTTTTAAATCTAAAAAATTTAGTATTTTCTCTTTTTCTTTCTCTACTGTGAATTTAATTTTCTCATGAAGATTATTTATATATTCTATAAATGTGTCTAATTGTCTATTTGTTCCCCCCATAGTAAAATTATATCATCTACGTATCGATAATAGTATATAATGTTTTTTGAATATTTTTCATTGTCAAGGAATTTATTTTCAAAATCATTTAAGAATATTTCTGCTAATAACGGGGACAATGGAGATCCTATTGATAATCCCTCCCTTTGTTCATAAAATTTTGTCCCAAATTGAAAGAAATTGTGGTTGATACATGTGTGGACCAGACTGCTTAGATCCATTTTTTCCAGGTTGTTTAGGCCAACTGACCTGAAAATAATTTTGTCTACTAACTGTTTTGTTTCGTTTGGCGGTATATTAGTGAAAAGGCTCGTGATATCTAAGGATAGAAGCTTCGCATTATTAGGAATTTTAATATCTTTAATTTTGTCTATAAGTTCGATTGAGTTTTTAATAGAATGTTCAGCTTTGAATTTTGTTCTTTCTCGAAAAATGCTGTTTAGTTTTTTTGCAAGTTTCGTTATTGATGAGTTTATATAACTAACGACGGGTCTGATGGGAATTTTTTCTAATTCCTCTGACTTGTGTATTTTGGGAAGTCCATATAACCTTGGGCATAATGGATTTCGTTCTGTTAGAATGTATTTTTCTTTTTTTGAAAGTAATTCTGAACTTTTTATTTTTTCTTTAACGATTTTACTGAATTTATTGACCGGGTTTTTAATTTCTACGAATTTATGTGCTTTTATGAATTGTTCGGTTTTTTCCATGTATGTTTTTTGATCTAAAATTACAACTGAATTTCCTTTGTCGCTTTTAACTATAGTCAATTTATTTTCTTTTATTTTCGCTTTGAGTGATTTTACGATTTGGGGTTCATTATTAATTTTGTTTTTATTTTTATTATTTTTAATGTGTCGAATTTCCTTCTCTAATAATTTCCCGCAAATAGTTTTATTTATGTTGCTTTCTTTATTTTTAGATAGCTCTGTTTCAAGGTTGACTACGATGTCTTCAATAATGTTTCTATTAATTGGGGTTTCCACTGAGTGTTTCAAACCTTTTTCTAATAATTCTATTTCTATTTTATCAAATTTTTCTTTAGAGAAGTTTTTTACTCTATCATTGAATTTACTTGTTTTTGCTTCTATATGTTTTTCTGGTTTTTTAATTTTTTGATTTGTTTTAAGATTCTTAATTTTATTGTCTAATTTGGCTTGTTTTTTAACCATTAAAAATTCAACCCTATCTCTTATTTCACAATCTTTAATATCAAATTGGCATGCATGAAGGATTTCTGTCAACCTAGTGTGGATTTCATATAGATAATATTTGAATGTGTCCCTTAATGAGTAATGTTTATTAATTTCTAGACTTACCCATTTTTTCCGGCTATCCTGAACGACTTTTGAGGCGATTGCTGAACGATTTTTTGTCTTGACCTGTACATATTTTGGAGTTATATTTTCAGAAAGACAAGTTTTGTTGAACCAAATATTTTTGTTCGCTGTTGCGTATTTTAAGCGTAGTTTAAAATACAGATTTAGAGCATATTCCTCTGAGGCGTTCCTGATTTCCGATAAAGTTTCTTTATCCAGTCTTCCGAATTTTCCACCACTTTTGTTATCCATGACAAATAATTTACAATCAATGGCAATGGAATGACAATTCCCTTGATTTAATTGAAAAGTTTTTGTTTTGCCGAGAGTAGCAGAGTTGTTGATTCACAAAGAGAAACAAAGAGGTTGTCCTCTGCTTGATGCAAATAAACATATACACATATATCTCAAGATGATATATCTGTATATATATTATTTATTTGTTTGAGACTATAGTTTCGAAGACTTGGTCTTCATCATCAGTCTTTCTTCAATTATAAATGTTTTTCATGGAGTCAATATCATATGGATATTGAAAACTTGGTGTTCTTTCGTCACTGCTGGAGGGCTAGGAACTAATAAAGACACTCTATCTGGGCTCACATTCAAATATAACAATATGTTTCCCTTTCTCCTTTCTTCTTAGAAAGGAGGAATTTTTCCTTTTTTTTCCTTTTTATCTTTTGTTAGCAAACATCTTAAGTAGATTACTATTGGATAGTTCAATTTGATTGTTTAAACAGAGTTCGGAATTTCTATTGAATGACTTCAAAATTTCTAAAGATTCGATTGCGCTAATCAATTTCGGGTTCTTTTCTCCTTTTATTAATCTAATACCTTCTGGGAAGGAGTGATTGTTTGAATTTAAATGTTCTGCAAAAGAATTTTCGTACTTTTTATTTTTATAATCTCTTATGTGTTCATTTAGTCGAATTTTCAGATTTCTCTCGGTTTTTCCCACATATATTGCTTCGCAATCTTTGCATTTCAAACTATAAACCCCTTCTTTTTCTATATTTGGTAATTTGTCTTTTTTATTTGAACCTAAATCTTTTCCTAGAGTAATTGGAGTTTTGAATACTGTTTTGAACCTAATTTTTTCATTTTTTGTTTTAATTTTTCCGAAATTTGTCCATAATATGGAAGAACTATTCTAGGATTTTTCTTTTTCTTTTTCATTCTTTTGTGAATATACTGATTCCAGGGTTAATTTTTCAATTTTTTTATTTAACATTTGGTCTATAAGGCTTGCTTCGTACCCATTATTTACCGCGATTTCTTTAATTGTCTCTAATTCCTGTGAATATGCTTTTTCTGATAAAGGTATATTTATTAGTCTATGTATCATTGAATGGAAGGCTGCGTGTTTATGTGACATTGGTCTACAAGAATTTTTATGTATTACAATGTCAGTAGCTGTGGGTTTTCTATAAATTTCAAAGGTGTGCTTATTTCCGGAGATGTTTATTTTTAAATCTAAAAAATTTAGTATTTTCTCTTTTTCTTTCTCTACTGTGAATTTAATTTTCTCATGAAGATTATTTATATATTCTATAAATGTGTCTAATTGTCTATTTGTTCCCCCCCATAGTAAAATTATATCATCTACGTATCGATAATAGTATATAATGTTTTTGAATATTTTTCATTGTCAAGGAATTTATTTTCAAAATCATTTAAGAATATTTCTGCTAATAACGGGGACAATGGAGATCCTATTGATAATCCCTCCCTTTGTTCATAAAATTTTGTCCCAAATTGAAAGAAATTGTGGTTGATACATGTGTGGACCAGACTGCTTAGATCCATTTTTTCCAGGTTGTTTAGGCCAACTGACCTGAAAATAATTTTGTCTACTAACTGTTTTGTTTCGTTTGGCGGTATATTAGTGAAAAGGCTCGTGATATCTAAGGATAGAAGCTTCGCATTATTAGGAATTTTAATATCTTTAATTTTGTCTATAAGTTCGATTGAGTTTTTAATAGAATGTTCAGCTTTGAATTTGTTCTTTCTCGAAAAATGCTGTTTAGTTTTTTTGCAAGTTTCGTTATTGATGAGTTTATATAACTAACGACGGGTCTGATGTGGAATTTTTCTAATTCCTCTGACTTGTGTATTTTGGGAAGTTATTAGCTCCTAGCCCTCCAGCAGTGACGAAAGAAACGAGCCCAAGTTTTCAATATCCATATGATATTGACTCCATGAAAAACATTTATAATTGAAGAAAGACTGATGAGTGAGGACCAAGTCTTCGAAACTATAGCGTCTCAAACAAATAAATAATATATATAATACAGATATATCATCTTGAGATATATGTGTATATGTTTATTTGCATCAAGCAGAGGACAACCTCTTTGTTTCTCTTTGTGAATCAACAACTCTGCTACTCTCGGCAAAACAAAAACTTTTCAATTAAATTGATTTATTATTATTATTATGTTAATCTTTAGTTCATTTGTGTAACATAAATTTTTCTCTTTTAGACAAAAAAATAGAAATAATTCTTAAAAAGTGAACTAGAAAATTGATGACCTATTTATTTGTTTCGAAGATCCTCAATTTTTTTTTTTTTTATAGACTATAAATAGGTATTTAAGTTCATTTAATAGCAAGCCATTAAACTTCGGAACTACTTAAACTGACATTGATTACTTTTTAAATATCGCTTAATGAAGTCATAAAATTGGAAAAATAAAATAAAAGTGAAGAGATTTTACCTGGCCAAAATTCCCCTGACCGAGGACGGTTTGCAGACGTAATTTGCTCCTTGGAAACTCCCACTTGGTTGCCCGCACTGCCTGAAGAGTCGCCGGCAATTTCTCCTGATCCCAATTCTGAAAGTATCAAAAAAAATCCGTCACTCTCATCATCCACTTAGCTAATCGAATCAAACGAAACATAGGATTTACAATTGGAATTAAACTAAAAGGTTAAATCTATTGCTAGACTCTAATCATTTCTATTATTCGTTTTCTTGCTTTCACTTACCCCCGGGGAAATGGATTGAAATTTCTGACTGAAAGACGAAATGAGATTATTCGTTAAAATAATTAATGCTAAAACATTTCTTTGTTGGCATAATAATACCAGTATAATGAATATTACACAAGAGCATGAACTCAATCTTTGAAATAATGTTAGGCAAAACTAAATACACTTTTGTAGCTCTATATTAATTACAAACAAATCATATTATTTATTAAATAAAATAGCACAAATTCACTATTTTATAAAATTTAATGAAACGTCTAAACGTTAAGCGCCATCTATAAAAACACATCTTGTTTTATAAATGGGTCTCAAATCTCCAAAATTCTGTGAAAAAAGTCCCATATAAATTACATATATATATATATAGTGATTCGCAACTAGTGTAAAAAAACTTTGGGCAATTATTGAAGAGGTCATTTTAAGAAATGCTTGCATTTAAATTGAACATAATCCTACTTTAATTTCTTATAGAACTATATTGCTATACAAAATTTCATTTATAGCTTTTTCGATTTATTGCATTTGCACCGCATTCAAGCGAAATGAGTATGAGCACTTTGAAAATTTTATGAGAAATTCGAAATTGTGTATACTTGATAGGGGATAAGCATGGAATTTTTAATAATTATTATTATGTATCTCAAGTACAGTAATAATGTTTGTTTCGTATCATAATAACTAAATTTGATTTTAGATATTATTTTTTTGAGAAATTAATACCTACTCAAAAGTTAAAAATTTGAACTAGATACGAATAGATGGATTTATGTTAATATTATTAGAATTCATGAAAACACTGATTGTTACACCGCAGAAGAAATTCGTGGAATTAAAGCACATGTACCTAAAAGTATGTAAATAATACACTCATAAATATATAACATAAATTTATTTATTTACTTTAAAATTTTATTCTATAATTGCAGATCAATGCGAGATTCCTATTTAGATACAGCTATAGAATATGTGCAAGTCAAAAGAACAGATACTCTGTGTGTTCTAGAAACTCGATCCTAAGTCGAACACTCTAGCCACTGTACTATCGGCGCTGTTTAGAGGTAAATAATTTTAAAATTATTTGTTGAGAATATCGTTTAATTTGATGTAAACTACGGAAAATTGTGAAAGGTAAACCATATCTACAACAAAAATAAGTTATATTTTATTACAATAATATAATTTAATACATATAATATAATTTCTTGTACTCAAATTCAATTACCTATTTAAAAAGAAAATTTAATAACATTTTAATACAAGTCTAGTAGCTGAAACTGAAACCAACGCGACTGACCAAATACTCAATAATTATAAATATAGTAGTCAAATCAGAAGAAATAAGAAACAGGCCTTATCATACATTATTTTCTTCAATAATTAAGATAGAAAAGCTTTTTACAAACAGGTCAAATTTAACACCAATTCGAATTTACTTATTGATCTTAGTGATCCGCATGATAGTTACAGATTTTAATATCAAATGTTATAATACATATAAAATACATATTTATAAATATAGTAATATTCCAAATATGAGAAATATTAAGGAAATAGAAAGGAACAGGTGGTTTCTTTATCAGATTCACTTTACAAATAGGACGAACGTGATGCAGCTATTTAAAGGACATCATCAAGAGAAAGGAAGAGTTGCACATTCATTGTCATCATTTAAATAAAATAAAAGCCTAGATCTACTGACCAATTGAGATTGTACTCGGGGTAGCATCTGTCCCCCAGAAACTAAAGCACTCGGAAGGGTGCCTGATGGTTCCGCAGGTCTTGAGCTCACTTCCGAATAGGCGTCAGAATCGTCAAGAAGCTGGAAAAACATTTTTTAATTAAAGTCAGGAAAAATTACATCTACTTATATGTTATTATTTTAATTAATTAGACAAAAATACTAATAAGTCGGGGGTCGGATAGGCTAGGGGTTAGCATGTCAGCCTGCTAACCAAGTGGACCCGGGTTCGAATCCGACTCGAGGCATCCGGCTAAAACCCTGACCCCCGGGGGGATAGAGACAAATTTAATAAAAAATAATTAGTATCGTAAATTGACTTATGGCTAGAAAGGCCGAAAAGCAAAAAAAAAAACTACTAAGTCAAAGAGAAATAATAAAAAATAAATTGTAAATTGTAACCTTATTAAAATACCTCTTTACAGAAAATGAGAAATGAAAAAGGCAGATGAAATTATTTTACTCTATCCCAAAGAGGCAAGTGCCTCGTTTTTGCTACATATACGATATACAGATGATTATGATAATCATAATATCTGATATGATTAATAAAATTTAAATTGCATAGTAGGTCACTAACACTAATATAAAGAGCTTTTCAAGAACTACAACCAAAACACAGTGATAGATATTAGTGATATTATTCCTCATTACACCTCAGTCTTTAATTAATGTTTTTGTATCAAATGCAAAAAGTTAGTGTTTTTAATTGGTTGAGAATATAAAGGCGCAATCAACACTTAATAATCATTTCGACCAAGGCACAAATAATTTTTTTTTTCAACTGAATTATAATTTCAATCGAAAGGAGATGTGAAAAAATTAAGCTTATCTATTCACCTTAACAGCCGTGAAAAGAAATTTTATAAAAGCGTGAAGAAAAATACTTAAAGTAATAATATGATAAACATTTTTGCACGGTTTCAGGATATTTTTGTCTCTAGTTTTTAGAGTGGCATAACAAAAAGTATTTGCATGGAAAAACTACACAGTTCTCGCTTTGATAATCATATGAAAAAGTCAACTTTTTAAACAGTTGTGGTTAATATACTAGTATATTATATGCTATTCATAATTTATCTTAATTACAACATCTTGAATGAAACATCTATTTTACTTCTAATAAATAAATTCATTTTAATTAAATTAAAAAAATATATGTAAATAAATTGAAACTATATTCTTTCAATTAGTTACTTTATACCATGCAATATTCATATTCCATACTGTCCGTAGGTATATATTAATTTCTTAAGACGCTTTACTTCTAAGATCTTAATTTGCACAATCTCAAAGAAAAATATAATTGTTATTATAGACAAAAAACTTAATAATATATTAATTATGAACACAGGAATTATTTAACGGATTATAGTGGTGTTTCACAAAGTGGAAATAAAATTAAAAAATCTTTTAAATTATATTTTGGAGATTTTTTATTTATCTCTATACATATTTCGGGCTATGAACCCTTCATTAGGAGGTTTATTAACAAACAGTTTTTTGTTAAACTTACTGATGAAGGGTTCATAGCTCCGAAATATGTATAGAGATAAATAAAAAATCTCCAAAATATAATTTAAAAGATTTTTTAATTTTATTTCCACTTTGTGAAACACCACTATAATCCGTTAAATAATTCCTGTGTTTAATATGTTTCACTATAAACCAACACCGCTTTCCCTAAACGTTATTAATTATGGAGTTATTTATTTATTTCTATTTCAACTATAAATTGTTAAGTGCCTATTGATGAAAAATCTATTCGTTTTCGAAATTATTATAAAATCAAAATTTATTTTACCCTTATTCAAGAAAATACTTATGACACAATTTCAATAATATCTACTTATCTGTTCACTTTCATAATACTGATGGTCAGAATCATCTTATTTCATTGAATACTTGTATTTGCAATCACTTTTTTTTTCAATTAAACTTTCAATTTTTTATTTAAAATTATGATGAAGAAAAAAATGAATTAAATTCAAAAACACAAACTAAACTTTACTTAACTTTATTGAGGAATTATCATTTGATTTGTCTTCTTTTTATTAGAATTTCTATTTTAGCGTCAGATAAGAAAATCAGAGCCGGATCTAGATCTTTTGACAGGGGTGAGGGGGGTGGACAAGCTTGAATTTGTAGCCGCTCTCCCACCCCTTAAAAATGCTAAATATACTATATATATGTTACAATAAAAACCCGTTTTTTAGTAAGAACATGTTCTTACTAGTTAAAACGCGTTTCACTGAATTCCTTTGTGGAAAATAGAATTTACTGATGTTAGTTGAGTTTGGTTAAAGGTCTAGAACAGTGATTCTCAACCACTGTGCCGCGGCACACAAAAAATTCTTGAAGTGTGCCGCCAAATTTATAGAAATGCAAACAATGAAAACTTATGATACTAGATTATGAGAAAAATTGGACCAAGAGAAAAATAAAGGAATCTCTTTATATATTGAAGGATATCGATAATTGTGTAAATTTCAAAATGGATTCGGAAAACATATCAGAATGTTACAGTCTCATTGTGTCATTGTTGTGAGTGTATTGATTTGATTTAGTATGTTGATTAAACATGTATTGATTTTATAAGAAAAATGTAATATGGGAGATGTGTATTTTGATATTTCATTAATAAAAAATAAAAAATAAAGAATGAATTAACTTATAATGTGTTTCTAGAATGGATTATTTATAATGGGCTTTTTAATTGTAATAATTATACAATGAGATAATTGAAAAAAATAAAATTGAAAATAATATATAAATCATTAATTCAAAATAGTTTCTAGTTCAGTGATAAACGTTTTTATAAATTGTTGCTATATATATGTATGTGTGTGATTGTAATGAATTGTGTGATGTATCTATATTGAAGATTTAAGAATGAATGTTTCATGTAGAAATGACAAATTCCGGTTCTTGAACGAGATGTATGTATGATTTCAAATTTATGTAAAAAAATTTTGTGTTATATAATTCTCTATAAAAAGAAAAAATGTAAATAAATGTTTCATTTCAATTTTTAGAACTACTGAGGATGGTCGACCAGTGGTGACCGAAACTGTATAGTTATCAATTAAATAATTCTAATAGTTATTAAAATTATTGTTTTATTATATTTGTGACAAAACCAACCCTTCAATTTAACGAAAAATTTAAATCAAGTCACTTAAGTTCTGGAAGAAATTTAATGAAAACTTATTTCGCTTTGTAACAATCGAGATTTAATTTCAATACATTCAGAAGAGTCAATTAATTCATTTTGGATTAACATTAGATGTGATTATTCCATAATAGCCAAAAAAGATTCAAAAATATTATTACAATTTTCTACATCTTATTTGTGCGAATTCGGATTAATATAAAAAAAAAATCGAGACTTTTAAATGTAGATGACGAAATGAGAGTGGCATTATCATTTTTACGACCAAATATAAACGAAATTATCTTATATTCTTATAATTTATTTGTAATTAATCACTCAATGAACATCATGTTGTCTTTGTAGCACATATTATTTTATTTTACATTGAAAATTATTATCAAAAACTATTTTACACAGTAACACAGTGTATTATAGGTAAGTAAAATTCTTTTAAACTAGTTAGTGTGCCGCCAAATTTTGAAATTGTTAAAAGTGTTCCGCAACAAAGAAAAGGTTGAGTAGCACTGGTCTAGATTCTTCATTTTTGACCTTCCGCCTAATTTTGGGTGTTTATTTTCAAAATTTTACATCCTCATTAGAAGAAAAGTTGTAGAGGATGTAATTTTTGACATTTTAGTATGAAAAAATTTGAAAATAAACACCCAAAATGAGGCGGGAAGGTCAAAAATGAAGATTCTAGACCTTTGAACCAAACTCAACCAACATCATCCTCTTCTAGTTGCCACAAAGATATTCACTGAAACGCGTTTTAATTAGTAATAACCCTTTCTTACTAAAAACGGCTTTTTACTGAAACATATGTACATAAAATTTTCCGCTTCCCAAAATGTGCAGCTTCTTAAAATGGGCCCCCAGGAGCAACTGCCCCCTAAATTCGATTATGAAGAAAATAAATTTAATGATGTGCAATTGAGTAAAAGTACAATAAATTATGTTAAAAGAGAAGGAGGTATCTCTTAGACGAATGTCAATAAAAATAAAAAAAAAACCTTCACCTTAATTAGAAAATAAAATTTAATTGTCCGTGAGCTATGAGTCATGTTTCCGAAAAATATAAAAAATGTGCAAGAGAATATACCTTATCTATATTTAATTACAAAACGAATAACTTTGCTTGAAAATAATAATAACTCTCTTTTTTATTATAGGTTCATTTTATAGTAGGTATATTTAATTTTTCCTTTTTTTTTTTTTTACTTTGAAAATCTTATAATTTTAATTTTTTAAACTTCCCCGCCACCCCTAATTTCTAGTTCAATTTCAACCAAAATCTATTAAGCTTTTAATCTCAATGTACTAAAACTATATGTGAAATTTCGTTTTGATATTCACACTAGTTTTTGAGCTAGAGCGTACACAAAATTTGGTAACCTACAAACGTACCAACTAACTGTAATTTTGATAAAATAATTAATATCTCGTAAAATATAATTTTTTCGATGTTCACTCATTAAAGCTTTGTTGTAGAGCAAAATATCATAGTTTTGCTCAATTTTTTTTTTATCAAAATAGTTTCAGCGTTTTTGAGTTATTTCCAAAAAACTAAGCAAAAAACTACATTTTTCATTCTCGATTACAATACTTGACCAAGCCCGGTATGGTAAAGTATAATGAGATGTGAGGGTCTCAGTTAAAAAGTGATTAGGTGAAACTATTCTAGAAGGCAAAATATAAATTATCCATAAACGAATAGAGGATTGGTGGCTAGTGCAATTCGCCTTTTACTTGTAAATGAAAAAACGCAACAAAAAATAAACTAGATTAGAATAAAGTCGCTAATACTTTATATTCAGTCGTGCTAAAGTAACAATCATGCAATGAAGTAGCTCAGCTTATAAATACATTATGTTTGTGGCCATTGAGCCATCCAGTGCATAGTTATGAAATATAGAACAAGATTTCGAAAAATGTATATTAAGCGTGAGAAGTATAAAGAATATTAATTTATTTATAAAAAATCTTACTTGATTAAGCACATCTCATGGTTTTACCATTCCTCTAGCCTAGTTATATAATTTTATTTCTAATGTACAACAAATAGATAAATACATGTAATAGTAATCGTGGAAAAGAAATTGTTATTTTTGCTTGGTTTTTTCAAAATATCTCAAAAACAGTGAATTCCATTTTGATTATATATAATTTAGAAAAATAATGGTGCTAAGATCTTCAAAAAACATGCTATAATAAACACCATAAAAATGATATTTTAAAATAAATTAATTATTAAAAATAATGCGTAATACATTTCAACTATGTGTTTTCTGATTTAATCCAAAATCTAATCAGTTCTTAATCTCATTATTAAAACATTTCATTTCGATATTCTTATATTGCTTTTTGAGGTCGAGTGGACCAAAAATTTGACTCCACTAATATAGGAATGAATACACAACATTAAGACATTTTGACAAAAAAATTAATTTCTCTTAAAATATTATTTTTTGATGTTTAATATTTAAAATTTTTGAAGACCTCAACCTCACGATCTCGTTTTAATTTAATTTTTTTTTCATTTTTATTTAAAAACAACTGATTTTGAGATATTTCGAAAAAACTAAACAAAAAAATCAGTTTTTTTCTTCAAGATTACATTTTCACATACTAAAGTAAAAGATAATAATAATAATAATAAAATTACCTTTTTCCTTTTACGTATGAAATGCCGCAGTAAAAGAGCAAAAGCAGCAATAAGAGGAATAATCCCAAGAGCAGCCAAAATATAGGTTGAAAGGGCCCATGGTTGAGCAGCTGTCACAACAGCGACTCCTACTGGATTATGATCGTGAGCACGAGTTGTCAAGTAAGGCGTTGTGACCGGGGTTCGAATTCGGTTTGGTCTCCTCGTGGTTGGAGCTGACGGAGACCTGCTAGTGGTGGTCGAGGTCAAGATGGACACGTTTTTCTTTTCATCCTCTGACTCAGGTGTTTCCTCGGTGATGTCTTTTCGAGATACTGTTGTAGTCGACGCCTTAGTTGTTGTGGTTTCTTTAACAGCTACTAATGCAGGTGTTTCAGTCTCGGTATCTTCAGGTTGATCATCAGGCAAATGAATAGATAATGGATTTGGCTTAATATTTCCTCCCATATTTGTTCGTTTAGTTTCAACTTCGATTTCCGGAATAATAATTTCACTTTCTGTAGCATTAGAATCAGCGAAATATTCAATATCATTGTTTGATTTTGCATTTAATGGGGTTTGAAGGGTTGTTGGCACAAAAATTGTTAAGATCTCATCACTTATATTTCTATTTATCTCGGTAGTAATTCGTTCATTTTTAGATGTTAGATTCTGTTTTAATTCTAATGTAAAATTGTTATTATCATAGAGTGTAACTAATGGAATATAAAATTCTTGGGATGAAAGAACGGGTACTGGTGTAAACCGACTTGATGATACTTGTACGAAACTCGACTCGGTGGAAGAGCTGTGCTCCTCAACTTCTGTTGGGTTTGCCAACGTCGATTCTTGACTAGGAGAGTCTGTCGTCCAACTTCCACGAACCGAAACAGATGTTACAATGGCGGTTGATAAAATTTTAGTGGCATTTGCCTCTTCATTTTGAGGCACTACAACAAACGTTTTATTTTTTACTTTCTCTTCATCAGAATTAACAACTGTTCTATTTGTTCTATTAGATGCTTTAGTTAGGCGTTCATGAATTTTTCCAGTTGCGAACAGAGGCCTAAATAATTCTGCTCTTGTACGTGGCAATATTTTTTGTTCTAGTACTCTTCTCGATTGTATAGGATTTGATTTATGACGAATAATATTTGGTCTAATTAAAGGATCAGGCCTTTTTATAATTACTGGTTTGATCTCTTCCCCTTTGAAAAATGTAAAATTTGATAGCTCTGTTGTGTTTTCTTGCTCCGATACAGTCTTATTTGGTTGCCTTAGAGAATGAGAATAAGCTTTTTCTAATCGGGCTTCTTTAGTAGTGTTTTTCGGTAATATTTCACTATTATTATTATTGTTACTAAATGGAACAATATTGTATCGAATCACACTTGGACGAATAATGGGTTCAGGCCTTGTACTTTTTAAAATTTCAGCATCACTTTTTGTCACGTTTGTTTCCTCATCTGGAATATGTATGTAAAACGTTGAGGATGAGATATTTACTTTTTCAGCGAAATCCTTAGATTTATTATGAATATCTTGTCTTTCACGAAACCTATTTAATCTCGAATTATTTGCTCGGTCTTTTAAATATGAATTTCTAGTAGTTAGTAAATTTTTTATTGTTGTAGTTCTTATATTTGACGCACCAGTAGATATCGTTTCTAAGTGAGATTCTAATGTAATATTTAGAGTTTCTTTGGTTGTAGATATGGTTCCCGGAGTGGTCGTTGTTGTTGGTGGATAAGTTGTTTCAGGAGACTCTATCTTTGTAGGAAGATGATTTTGTTCTGAGGGAATAGAATCATGTTCTGTTGTTGTTGTTGTTGTTGTTGTTGTTGTTGTTGAGGTACTTGCATTAAGTGCGGTGAGTACTCGCGTATGATTGCGTCGATTAATCTCCGCATAGCTGAGACGTCCTCTTGACTTTGTTGTTGGAGTGCTGCCTGTTGTTGTAATGATTGTTGGTTCTTCTGTGTTTAGTGACGTTGTTGAAGACACCGTTTTACCATGTAAACTTACACGCACTTTTTGAGGTTTATTTCCTTCGATTGTAGGTCTGGAAACTGCAACATCCATCTCTCCAAGAAATTCCTCTTCAGCTGTCCGTGTATTTAATTCTGGACGACCACCCCGCACAGTTGTAACATCCAAATAATTTGTACTGGATGTAGAGGGCTGTGATCTTGAGAGTTTTTTTCCGAAAGCAAGAAATGGCAACAAATCATCTTCAGGGAGATCTTTATCAAGCGGCCGGAAGTAATTGTACAAAGTTTCAGACATGGTGAGCGTAGACGCTGTGCTATTATTATTATTATTATTACTATGATTATTAATGTTAATTGATGGAACACGGCGCTTGCGTGAGGTCACCATCTCAACGAAATTGCTTTCGGTAGTTCCACTGGAAGTCGAATTAGTTCGGAGTCCGTCACGGGACTCGGCTAAAGACATACTCTCGCCATCTGAATGACGTCTACTATTACGACGCGAAGCTTCGATAGTACGACGTCTGATAAGTAGAGCCTCAGCTCGTCTCGACGCTCCACCATCTTGAATACCTGAAACAATAAAACATTATTTAATATTTCAATATTTTGTTTTTTAAAAACTTATCATATAACATTTTAAAAACAAGAGTATTGTCAGAGATAAATTATAATACTATACGAGAAGAACAATTTTAAATTTAAATTTTTTCAGAATTATTTCCAGGGGTTCTATTAATGCTCTGCATGCCTAAATGAAGCACTTTTAATCACTGTAGAAAGTTAACATTGAAGTTTCTTGAAGAAGGTTCATTATGAGGCTGAGCCATGGGGGATGGATTTATTCTACATACAAAAAATCCCAAGAAATACATGTTCTTTTCACAACTTCAAAATGACTCTTAGAGAAGTTATTATTAAATAATATGTAATTTTATAGAGAATACTACTAATCCTCTGTGAAATAATTTTTTTCTCACCTGCAATCTGGGACTTTAAAATAAAATTTTCAGCGTGGTTTTAAGTAATTTTTTTTAATATTCTATCTTATACAAATAAGATTTAAATGATTATTATATATGTTGCAGTAAAAACCCCTTTTTTTAGTAAGAACGGGTTCTTACTAGTTAAAACGCGTTTCACTGAATATCTTTGCGGAAACTAGAATTTACTGATGTTGGTTGAGTTTGTTTCAAAGCTCTAGAATCTTCATTTTCATCTTCCGCCTCATTTATGGTGTCTATTTTCAAAAAAATTTAAAAGTAAAGTTGTAGAGGATGTAATTTTTGACATTTTCGTTTAAAATTTTTTGAAAATAAACACCCAAAATGAGGCGGAACGTCAAAAATGAAGATTCTATTCTTTTGAAACAAACTCAACCAACACCAGTAAATTCCAGTTGCCACAAAGGTATTCAGTGAAACGCGTTTTAACTAGTAAGAACGCCTTGTTACTAAAAACGGGTTTTTACTGCAACATATATATTTATAATATACGTTTTTTATTGTAATTTAATTTTTTTATGTTTATGAAGTAAAAAAGACCTAATCATTCTTTAAGTGACATAGGTGAGATGCTGCTCGACAGAGAGACACGCTGAGCTGGGATCAGTCCGTTCTTATTTTAAAATAGTACGCTTTAGTCAATTTTTTCATGATATCCAAAATATTTTATTAGCGAAAATCGGTGTTAACCGGGAACAAAAAACATAAGAATAGGCTTCTTTACTTTTTCCCCCTTTAAGCAACGTCCCCGGTTGCGAAAAGGTATTAGTGAGTGGTTTTAAATATAAATATTAATACTATATATCCAGAAGAGATATCACATCTATTGTGATTTGTGCCAATATTAATTAAACATTTTTTTGTTAAAGTACTTAAAATAAAACAAAACTTAAAAATTCGTAATTATTTTTTTGTTGCGTAACTTTGACGAAAATCTCAAATTAATTTTCTACCTGTCTGTAAGTGAGATGGGAACGATAAACAGAATTAATAACACGAAAGAGGAAAAGAGATAGCGTGCTTAATGTAACGGAACTGATTACATTCATTTCAGTCCAGCTGGGATGGCTTAAAGTGTTGAAAGAAAAAATATAGACTCGTAAGATGGTATACGAAAAAAGTGATAAAGATTGCATCAATGCGACTCCCAGAACTATACTAATATAATTCTTTTCACTTTCGGTGATGTTAATCAGACATGATTACTCCTAAAGTAATTAATCAATGGTAGTTATTGGTTGGTATTCATCTGTTTATGGACTACGTTTAAAAAAAGACAGGCAAAGAGACGTTTGGTCTTATCTTTATAAAAAGACTTTTCTGATAAAATCTATACAGGCTAAAATATTGTTTCAAAATGTACTCTAAAGATCTAAAACGATAAACGAAAAGTGATCAAAATAATTAACTAATAAAAAAGTTTAAATTGATTTAATGAAAATAATTATACATGTCCCAAATTTTTTTTAATTCTTTCGGGTTGACCATCTATGGAGCAACTAAAAAAGAGTTCTAATTTTAGAACCAAAACGTTGTGAAAACGCTAGAAAATTTGAATCAATTTTATTTTAATTGACAACCTGAAAGAATCTCCAAAATCACAAGTAAAAAAATAATTATAATAATAATAATAATTTTGTATATGCGAGTAATGAAGACATGTTTTGGTGCTAAATAATTAATTTATTATCAAAAACCTAAAATAAAAACAAAGTTGCAAGGATAATGTGAGCTTTTTAATCATTGAATCTGTCATTTCAAAAACCACCTAAGTAACACAATCAGAACTTTTCAAGAATCAAACTTAAGTCATTGACTTGTGTCGTTAACCAATAAACGACGACTTCGGGGCACTGTTTGAAGAGGAAGGAATGTACTGCATGGTTTTTACTCAGATTATGGGTTTATCTTTAAGAAAGTGTTTGCGACCAAAAAAGCATGTTTGGAAAAACCTTAACTTATGTGGTTTTTATCCGACTTCAAAAAAGGAGGAGGTTCTCAATGAAATGACCTATTCCATTCTTTATATTTGAAGAAAATGCTAGAATTTTGAAGTTTGCTCTAAAATAAAGTGACCAGATGTCTCACATTAGATGGGACCGCCCCGTATTAGGCGGGACTGTCCCACATTTGGGTTTCTTGTCTCGCAAAGTGTCCCGCATTGGAAAATCTTTTTTCTTGTGGATTAAAAAAATTTATATTTATATTTTTACAGTCTCTGGACGAATCCCCATTGTTTTTGTCAAACCGTCACGTGCTAAAATTCAACCTAAATGAATACTAAAATTTGTGACTTTGATTGAGACCTAGGGTTCCGTAGTCTTTATCTGATGATCTTTTGAAGACACGCTTGGCGCGAGACCGATCCGATACTCCATCTGCTTCGCATTGGATAAAGTAAAAATGGGAAATGACTTGCGCCTGTTTTAGTTATACCCTTAACTGATATGCTAATTTAGTTGTCTAAATATCAGGGGCTCCCATTATATGAGATGTAACTATTGGACTGTGCTTAGAAAAGTTGAAGGCTATATTGCAAGTGAAGTGATATTTCTCCAATACTTTTGAGGAATTTTGTAACAACATATCACAAAATGAGGAATTATTGAAAAAAGTTCATATTTCATCGGAAAATAACCAGTGATTATATCTTTATTTGTTATGTTGATGTTTTAATTTTATCTATGACTGCTTTTATTCCATTATGGTTTACAATATATGATAATAAAATAATTATATACAAACAGATTCATGTCCCACATTCCATTGTAAAACATCTGTTCACTTTACTCTAGTATAAAACCAAAAAGAATACTTTTATTTGAAAAGTTTTTATTTTGCCGAGAGTAGCAGACGAGTTGTTTCTCTTTATGAAAAATACTTTTCAAAAATCACACTATAGTAGATTACGAATAGACCAGCTCTCTACAGATAGACACTAGTAAACATAGTAAATTTTTATTTTTCTAGAAAAAGGAAAAATTGAGTTCTACAAAGTTATTCCTACGAATACAATAATTAGATGTGCGTTGTAAGACATCGAACTATGGTTGGTAGCCAAGAAGCAATGAATCTGATGGCACTCGTCTGGAAATCCTTTTCCGTTGCAAATTACGACATCTCATAGTGAAAATATGCAGAAAGTAGAAGTTTATAAATATATAAGAAAAAATAGAAAAAAAAATTTAAATAGAAAATTATTTGATAGGTTCAATCTCTATAGAATGATAAAGCTCTTAGTCATTGTTAACCTGTCTCTGAAGTCTTGGTTCATGCCGTAGATAATTTTTTTCTTGAGGGGTTCAAATGGTATAACTTAATTTCTTCTTCTTCTACTCGTTTTTGCGGTTATTGTCTCCATAATAATTTTTTAGGAAGTTGTTCACTGGGAAGGTTTCCTGTTGCCTTCCCTGAATTTGATTGATGAGGAGTATACTCTTCATTTTTGACAGCCATGAATATTTTTCGACCAGAGCTGACTATATCCCTATCAATAGCTTCAACATGTAAATTCGGAAAAAAGTAAAAACTTGTTTAGCACTCACATAATCTCTGCGAAAATCTTGATGAAATGGCAATCAAACAGTTTGAGCTAGAAAGCTGGAACTGTGCAGAAAAGTGCATTGTCCTATTAATATAAAATTTTGTGCCAAATTTCATATCATCAGCTACAAGTTTTCAAAAGATCTCTTCCATAAAACGATTTAATTTTTTTTCAACTGGAAGTCCAAAATCTCTGATTCTTTGTTTTGCATAATACAGACATTTTGGCACCAGAAAACTTTTACGACTTTTTCTACTAGAGTTATTTTAATATACAGATAGACAGACAAAATGAGTCGGGGTGCCGCGCGCAGCTAGAGCTACTGCTTCTGGATATCGTTGTCTTGAAGAGGGAAGCCTAAGTTCAGGCCTTACTGGCGGTGGAATAAAAATTTGACCCTCTAAAACTCGCCTCACTCACTATTAACACTGATAAACCAAACAATCTTTGGATTCATTAAATATAGTAAATATAGTCATCGCGTAAAATATATTTTAAAAGTATCTATCTATTATGCATTTGGTAGATTTTTTAAATAAATGACAAGATTAACCAAGAGTTTCTAAGCTTGTAAATTCCTATCTAAGAAATTACACTGTCACTAAGAATATTTATGGCAATTGAATTCTTATTTTTAACTGCCTTGAGTAATAAATAAATAGATATCACTTGAAGAGATTTCCTTTCTTTTTTGATAACATCAAAAATGGGAATGCAATTGTATCCAATTGTATCCATGTGTGTATGTGTGTGTGTGTTAAATTGGATTCTCCTCACGCACTCTGGTCAAAAGGGCTCCTCCCTGTTGCTTCACTTTGGCTTCTGGCTAAAGCGGCCATCCTTTGCAACGATTGTAGTTTTATGTTTAAGAGATTTATTCATGGACCCCGGCTATCCGAGACACAAATCACTTGTAATAGAAGCATGAGAAGGTCATAAAAACAAAATGAGACGAATTTACACAACCCAAGTGTCATCTCCACAGGAGAAATATAGAAATAAATTCAAGGCTGATAGAAGGCGCGGATAAACTTAAAATATATTTTTTAAATATTTCTTAAGCTTTTGATAAAGACAAGGAAAAGGGAAAAGATCTAAATATGAATTTTTATAAAAACTATAAGTTTTGAAAGAAAAAAACTGGAATAAAAACTAAACTTTTACAAAACTAGGTACGCTCTCTCTCTCTTTATTGATAGTCAGCGGAAGAGCGAACCAACTCAGCCTGCTAGACTTTTCCTGCTTCCTGGGCGTACCAAGTATTCATAAGAAACAAAATATTTTTCAAGACTCTGTACTTTGACCACGAATTTTTGGTTATCCCAGCAAAAAATTTGGAGCGGAGACCCAGTTTATTAATACAAAGTGTGCTAAATCAACTATAATTGTAATAGTGAAGTTAATTTTCTCATTAATATATCAAAGAATAATTAACACAATTGTTTTTGATCGCGCTTTTTAAACAAGATATATATATCGCGAGACTACTGCTGGTTGAAGCTATTTGAGTCTGCTGAGTCTTAAGTCTGGACCAAGAGAGAATGAAAAATATGTGATCCATTTGGCTATAATCCAGCATTGGCCCGCATGACACTTTTACTTTACCATACAGGTTATGGTCAAGTATTGTAATCGTGCATGAAAAAAGTGTTTTTTTCCTTCTTTTTTTCGAAATATCTCAAAAACAGCTGAAACTATTTTGATTAAAAAAATTGAGCAAAACCATGGCATTTCGGTTTACAAAAAAGCCCTAATAAGTAAACATCGAAAAAATTATATTTTTCGAGATAATAATTGTTTTGTCAAAATGTCTGTTAGTTAGTTAGTCTGTGCGTTACCAAATTTTAGTGGATGAGCTAGCTCAAAAACTAGTGTGAATATCGAAACCAAATTTCACACGTAGTTTTGGTGCATTGATTTTTCGTTTATTGGGCCACGCAGGTGGGGGCCTCCACTAACAAGAAATATTTACATAATCGGGTGAATTTAATTACAGGATTATTTACATAATTATAGGAATATTAACATAATATATTTACAAAAAAAATTTCTTTTTTCTTTTTTTTCTTTTTTTATATACAATTTCTATCGCATGGCGATTTCCCTATAAGTTCTCCTGTTGAAGCTGTAAAAATTCATTAATGAACCCCTCATCGCCCTGAAGGTCATATCGTATAAAGTTCTCTGAGAAATTCCCAGGGCGACAAGGGAGGCACCGCTTTATGCCACCACACTCCCTTCCACGAGAGTGTGATGGCTTCAACTCTCACAGAACCCGAGCCCACCCCAAACCTTGCCGCAATGTTGCTCACCAGACTGGAGTTGCCCTTATAATAATTGATTTTGTTTCTGTGGGCAACCCCCAGTCCGAGGAGCGCTGACACTATCTGAACATCCAGAACCCACACCGTCCCCGACCCGTCCTTCGCTACGATGTCTGGCTTCCTGTTCCCGGCCGAGCTCTGATATAAATATTCGAGCTCGACCCGCGATTAAGAGCTGATTATATTTTGGTGCATATCGACTCAAAATTAAGGGGGGTGGAGGGGGGTTAAATATTAAAAATCTAGGTCATTTGAGCAAACTCAACCAAATTTTGTATACACAATCAGTGGGACACTAGAAATCTACAAATGAAAAAACTAACCGCCCAAAATAGGGTGGGTGTAGGGGGGTTCAAGAAATGAAAATCTTGGCCATTTATCAAACTCAACGAAATTGTGTATACATAATCATTGGGACCGCAGAAGTCTAAAAATCCAAAAACTAACCGTCGAAAATATGTGTGTGTGTGTGGTGGGGGGGGGGGGGGGGGGGGCAAAAAATGAAAATATAGGCCCTTGTACCAAACTCAACCAAATTAAAATAAAATAATATTTACTAAATTTTGAAAAGCGTAATTTCATAAATTGAAATTTCTACTATTAAAATTCAAAACTTAAGTTCGAGTTTCAACATTTGTAAATATTTGATAAATTAAATAATTGGTGAAGTCGCACGGATTCAAATCGAAAACTTTTGGGTCAAAAGGCTAACGACTTGAACCATTCAACCGCTAGGCAGTTTTAATTTTAAGATAGAAACTATTCGATTGCTTTTCGAAATGTTTTATATTAAAAGGATTTAATATATTATACACAATATATAAACTTCAATATATAATTATCGATTTGATATAAATGATTGTGAAATGCTTTGGGGGAGGGTGGTGTGGGAGTAGTCAGTCAATTCACTTCTATAGACTCGAGGTAATTCAATCTTTTCACTTGTTCTGCTTTGCCGATTAGAAAGGCTCAGGTCAAAAGGGCACATTTTCCATCAGCTCAAACCCTCCCTGAACGATTGCGGATATAAGAAAAAAAATTAACGAGAAACTGGCATGTCTTCAAAAAACTATAAATGTAATTAATAAATTAAGTAAATGAAGTGGTAGCATATCAAGAGAAAAAAAATGACTCACGTCAAATGATAGATTCATTGATCATTTGTTTCTTATTTACATTTCTATATAGTAAATCAATTGACTGCATAAGGCCTTGGAATCAAACTTGTATTTAATCCCCTTCCAGCATCTCTCTCTCTCTCTTCATATCTATCTAAACCTATATCATATTTTTCTACATGGAAATTTTATCGATTGACATGAGGTTAATTTTAAAAAGGAGATTTAACCTGATTTATGATTATCTGACGGGTTTTTTAAGAGTTCGAATTTTTACAAATTAATTCGCTTTCGTCAAAAAAACTCTTCAAATTTCTCTGTTCTCTATCTTCTATAGGTGAATTTTACTCTCAAAAAAACTCTTTTTAAAATGGATTAAAGCATAAAATCGACAAAGAATTTAATTTTTAGGACAGATTCTAAGATTTTAATGGAAATAAATTTTAATTTAATTTCCGTTATATATTAATGGAGTGAAGAATTTCTATGCTTATATCAAATATTGCGATTCAGAGAGAGGTTTTTTGTCTCGAGGGTGTGAGCTGACTGCCCGGAAAGCATGTTAGTTCTCAGGTTCGACTCCTGGGGGATGAATCCCCTCTGATATCGCAATTTAATAATATTTCTATTAAAATCTTAGAATCTGTCCTAAAAATTAAATTCATTCTCGTTTAAAATTGATTTTTTAATCTGAACCCGAGCTCATTTTTGAAAAACATTCCAACTATTTTTGAAAATAAGATACTCAAATCTTTACTTTTATATAAAATCGACATTATAATTGTTTTTAAGACTTAGAATAAATAAATAGAAAAAATCAAATAATAATTTTATATAAATTAAGAAATAATTTAGGTAGTCCCGTATTATTATTTGTCCCATTTTTGTCCCCTTTTCTCCCTAAACTTTGCGTGAGTGAATCTAAGTAAAATCTAAAAGATTACTTAGAGAAAAATAATACCAACCAAAACTGTGAAGCATCTATGAAATAGTATAAGTATGGAAGAAAAATGACCGAAGCTTTTTGCAGATACAAAGCATAATTTTTCATGTTTTATTTATTTTGCACTTAAACGTCCTGTATCAAATGTTTGGCAATTATGGCAACCTTACTCATCTATTCTCAAAAATATATATTATAAAAATAAAATTCGTTAAACACAAAAATTTTAAATCATGCGTTTTTTTTGGTGGACAGTAACTATAGTATTGTCACGAAGCTGTTTCTGTTACTAAAAGCCAACTTTAAAACAATAGCTTGAATTATCTAATTTCTGGGCTATAGACTTTTATGTCTTGAAAAAGTCTGATCATTTGTTGACTCCCTAAAAAACATACACTATCAACAGCTTCTTAAAGAGTTTGAAATACTTTGGGGGGGGGGGGGGGGTGAAGAATTTGTAATTATTATAATTTTTATTTATTTATTTTTGATAACATGTATATCAACTTTTGTTATATTTTAAATTCTATCCGATCCTCATTGAAACAACCCCATTCAAATTTATTTAATTAAAAATGTGTTAATGATATTGAAACTCGAATTTTGTATTAAAATTTATATAATACTAGCTTCAAGGCCCGCCTTCTTTAATTTCTTAATAGGATAATTCTCCCCAAATGACGATTTTTACCTTATTTATTGAATTTTTACAAGACAAAAACTTTATTTTAATTTAAGTTGAAAGGTTCTTTTTGCCGAATAATTGAGTAGCAGAAGGGGACAATAAAATATTGTCTTCTGCTGGAAAAATAAATTTTTTAAATTAATTCATAAAGAGATATACTTTGTCCTCTTCATCAATCTATTACAATTAATTCACAAGAGTTGATATATGAAAGTGCTCTTTACACGTGTATAAAACATCAATAAAACAGCCACGTGGGGGTCCAGGGGGCGAAGCCCATATCTCCGCCAATTGTGAACCGATTTTGAAAAAAAATCTCGCATTGGGTTCAGTCTACCTTTCGATTGGTCCCATTTTTTTCATAGGTATTAGACCTTTTTTGTTAGGTTTGTTTAGGCCTAACTTCTTTGTTTATGAACCGATTTAGATGATCCTTTTTTTATTGGAAAGGGGTATCTTAGGGATGGTGTCATATTAATTTGGTTAAGTTCTGAAGATATGATCACTATTAATAACATCACTAAAAAGAGGAAAATAAAAAATAATTTTTAAGAAAAAATAAAACCAACTTCAAAAATTAAATGCAACAAATAAAATACACTAAAAGGTATAAAATAATTATTATCTTATTTAGTTACAATTAAACGACGAAATATTAACATGAAATTACTTTTTGAAGTCGGTGACAAACATATACCTTTCATGAATCGCACTCGACGGATCTTACTTAGTACGTTTGGAGGATATGCTTGCTTATAGGTACAGTTTGTTTGGTACCGACTTCAAAAAGTAATTTCATGTTAATATTTCGTCGTTTAGTTGTAACTAAATAAGATAATAATTATTTCATACCTTTTAGTGTATTTTATTTGTTGCATTTAATTTTTTGAAGTCGGTTTTATTTTTTCTTAAAAATTATTTTTATTTTTCTCTTTTTTAGTGATGTTATTAATAGTGATCATATCATCAGAACTTGACCAAATTAATATGGCACCATCCCTAAAATACACCCTTTCCAATAAAAAAAGAATCATCGAAATCGGTTCATAAACAAAGAAGTTAGGCCTGAACAAACCTAACAAAAAAGGTCTAATACATATGAAAAAAATATGACCAATCGGAAGCTAGACTGGACCCAATGCAAGAAAGTTTTTCAAAATCGGTTCACAAATGGCTGAGATATGAGGTAACATAGGCACAAAAAAAAAAAAAAATCAGTCAAATAGAGAACCTCCTCCTTTTTTGAAGTCGGTTAAAATATAGATAGTTTTTTAAATCTTTGTTGCAGTTTTTTTTGCTAGTTTAGTTCTTTTATTGTTTGGTAAGCTATGTTGGCTAACCTGATCTCTTTTTAGTTTTTCCTGAATTTTCCAATTTTCCGGGCATCTTTTCCAATTTTTTTTTTTACGTATTAACCTGAATTGGACTATTACGAACATTTAAAAAAAACATTAGCCAAATCGGTCCAGGCATTTTGAGAGATCAGCGCTTACAAAGAAAAAGAAATTCATTTTTATTATATAGAAGATTGTACAATTAGTTTTAAATTTTCTTAAATACATGCTGAATAAATATATTTTATCTATTACGGTTATAAAACAGTCAAGCAATCCTCATCATGAAAGAAGTCTTAGCTAATTTTTACAGATATTAAAAAAAAAACTTTAGACCGCTATTTTCCCTTCATCTGAAACATGCTTCTTGACTTCAGAAATCTTAAGGTCGAGACTTTCAACAAGTCAAGATCTTTAACATATTTATATTTATATAAATACTTAAGTATTTATTCTATAGCCTATAAATTAATAAGTGCCTAGCCTATTATATATCTTATCTACTAAACCTCAGAAGTAAAATAAATGCATTCTTTTTTCTTCCTCAATTTATCTAAAAACATCTCTAACAACTGAATCAAGTGGAATAATAAATAGTTCTTGCTTTCTTGATCACTGGAATCATTCCAAATACATTTTTCTATTCAATTACCAATATCTTAATCTTAAAATAAATTATATCTAATTTCTAAGGTCTTTTATTCTTGAGTGCAAATAGAGGTAAAAGCAAATACATTTCTTTACTACGGGTTTGTGGACAGTATCAAATCGAACGCAACGAAATGTCAGATATATTCCTTATTAATTGAGAATATCTGTAAACGTACTAGAATTTATAATAGAGATAGTGATGCTCAAACGAATGCAAACATTCGCATATTCTTGGAAGCAAGTAATGAAAACGGGAGCCAAATTTTTTTAAAAAAGCTGGACTAGACATCTAGATTAATGGTTCACTTGAACGTGAAAAATATAAATCATTCTCCGGATTACTAACAGCAAATTACAAGATTAAAGTACAAAAATACTTGAGCTAGGATTCCAAACTACCCAGTGGATCTAATTTTAATAAGCCCAAGAAATATATGAGAAAGAAGAGGTAAAGTTGATAATCCCCTCCGAAAAAAAGCTTTTGAGCTCAAACTTGACAAGTCAGAATCACTTAAAATTTATTAACCATTTGAAATCAGCTAGGTAAAAGTTTTGATTGGTATTAATTTGTAACATCTCTAATTATATATCGAAATCATATAACTTTTAAATTTACTTAATTTGTTTTAAACTTACCTAACTGAATTGTGATTACAATTTTGCTCCAACCTCTAGATAAGAGAACGTTCTTAATGTTTTATTAAGTAGGGAATGGAATTTCTCTTGTTTTAACTTTAATAATGTGAACGTTAACAAAGAGAGCTTTGTTCGATGGATCATAATGTTCCTAGAGAATTTCAACTGGCAATATTATATTCTAATAAAGTTGTTGTTGTTGTTTCTGTTAATGGAATATATTCCATCCGGTGGGAGAAAGTTTTATTTATTTTTTGTAAATTGCTGATCCTGGGAAAAATCATTTAAGGAAAATAAATAGTAAGAAATCGAATTTTATATTCAATGAGGATTTAAGAGTTTGATTGCATAACACCATAATGTAAACAAACACAAGAACATTTAATTTAAAATTTTAAAGTCTAAAGAGCTGGACATAAATGATAGGTGTTGAGTCCAAATAGGGAAGTAGCCACGGGCGGGCCTCTTGTATATTAGAGGAGAAATTTCTCAACCGAAAACTCGTCAAATACTTATAGAAATTTATATATAAAGAGTCTGCTGTTGTTTATGTACATACATCATAACGCCAGCTGTTAAACATATTTGCTTGTAACAATAACCAATGACTTCAATGAATTATTCCTCTAGCTCAAAGCAGCTTATATTTGGATTCTTCGGAATAAATTTTTTAATAAATCATTGACGAAATGAAAACCTATCGATCACTATTGTTCTAACAAATCGATGATTCGTCTTGGGTTTAATTAAAATACTTATTACTATATGAATTGGAAGCCAAAACTCTAACCAGAAAAATTTAATTATTATTCTATTTAAATTGAAAGTATATTTTTGCCGAGAGTAGCAGAATATTTATATATTGAAGGTGACAATAAAAGAGTGTATCTTCTGCTGGAATTATAAATGTTTAATTTATTTATAACGAGACTATAGTTTCGAAGGCTTTTTCCTCTTCATCAGTCTATTACAATTGATTCACAGGAATTATAAATAAATTAAAAATGTATAATTCCATCAGAAGACACACTCTTTTATTGTCTCCTTCAATTATTCTAATTTACCATGATTGAGGTTTGAACCGAAAGAATGTTGTCCGAAGGGCTTTACACTTCGAAAATTAAGACCAAATACCAATAACACTATTCATGGATTTGGCTAATATATATGTATTTTATGAAGAAGCACCTCTGGAATACAAAACCGATAAATGAATTTCAGTCAAAGATACCTATATGGTACAAATTTTCACTGATCATAATTTCAAATTTATAATCACGCCATATACGATTAAAAGCAATCAGGGATTCAAAAAACACATTTGTTTTTGATTGTACTATGAGTATATTATAATACATTTGAATTTAAATTCTAATCAGTCGTCAGCGAAATTTTACGATGAAAATGTATATAACTTTGAGTGAAATTGAGTTACTGGCTTTGTATTTATGCCAGAGGATCGTCTCAAAAGATAACCAAGGGGCAGTCTTAGGTCCGGTTGTATGTCGCAAAGTAAATGCTTTTTACCACTAACAAACGGTAGATGGTAAATGGAGAGACTGGGGATGGCCAATCAGATGACAGAACTGAAAGTGCCTGTCATCTGATTGGCCATCCCAGTGCTTCCATTTACCATCTACCGTGTGTTAGTGGTAAAAACATTTACTTTGCGACATACAACCGGCCCTTAGTAACAGTGGCGTAACTAACTATAGGGTGGCAAGTCGGCAAAATGCCACGGGTCCCCAGCCGGGAGGGGGCCCCGACCCAACAGGACAACATTTATTTTTACAACATCTAGTAAAATTGATTAGTTTTATCTTTAATTAATTTAAGTTACCTACGTGCATACACAAGTTAAACAAAAAAATGTATCGAAATTTCAATGCATTTGTTGGAAAAGAAATCACCCAGCAGTAGCGTAGCTTGCCCTAGATGGGCCCTAGTATCAAAATTTGTTGGAGGACCCTTCTACAAGACTTTGCTTACACACATCGGGGCCCCTGTAGCTCTTTATATTGGGTGGGAGAGAGCCTCATCCGATTAATTTGCCACGGGCCTCAAACGGTGTAGTTACGCCACTGCTTACTAACATGGTTTTTGATAACTTTTGTAAATTTTCTTTTTAGACCTTTTTGGTACACTAAAAATAAAGAGGTTTAGGTCTCAAGCGCTCATCGAAAAACTCCGAATAACCCCCTTCTTATTAAAAAAACTTCTGTTTAGGACCCTGGTTAAATGAATAAGAAAATCAAAAAACGTAAACAATGAAAATAAAAATCCAATTTGTAATGTTTGAAAAATTGTTTAGCCTTGAGAGCATAACATGAAACTAATTATTGATACTGTATATATGGATATCTTACTGTATCTCTATTCAAGTAGATGTTATGAATGAAAGTACCGTTGATCTATCTATGTGTTATTATGCATCTTGATGACTTTTTTCAGAAAGTTCACGGTGAAGTGAACCTTCGCGTCTACTTCATTTTCCTATTGGTAATTATTATTTATATTCCACTACACATTTATTGACAATATAGTACTTTCCTGTAGTCATATTCGGATTATTTTTTTTTTTAATTATATCTCTTAGACATTTAGATTAGGCAGTCAAAATATATTCTAGATTGTACTTGATAATTAAGTTAATTCATTTTCAGAATATATTTCTTAAAATTAGAATTAAAAAAACATAACTAAAAAAATTTATTTTGAAAGAAAAAGTTTAAACTTCTTTAATATTTATTCAGCAAATTTTGAAGATTTGAAAATTTATTTCAACAAACGGTTTGAGTTTGAAATCTGAAACTTCAGTCAAAGGTGAAAGAAGCATGCTTTAGTGTTAGTGCGTCAGTCGTTTAAGAGCTTACTAAATAACGATTTGATTTTTTAGACAGGCATGTAGATAAAAATTGCCTTTTTTTTATAAAGAATACTTCATTAAATTTTAAATATATAATATATGTATACAGAGATAATTTATCAATCTATCTCTTATAATAGGTAGGTATTAGGGAGATTTCGATTTCAGGTGTGCAATAGATTTAATTGAAAAAGTGTGCGTATTTTATTTCTACCATGTAAATAATTCATATTTTGATCTAAACTTGTTTAAATTCATTTAATTCATTCTTTTGGTTTCCAAAATATACAGGGTGTCTCAAAAAATGTACTTACTCTTTATATGTCAATAAACACCTTAAAGAAAGCTAATACTTATAAAAGGCAGTTAAAGTGTGAGTACAATTTTTGGGACACTCTGTATATGTAATTTCCCCTTTAATACATATATCATAATAAGGTATGTAGCAAAAATAAGATGTGTGCATTTACATTTGAAAATTTTATAAGTTCTCAATCTTTAATTAATAATATTGAATATTTTTTTTTGTTTTGAAAAATACTGAAAATTTAAGAAGTTAGAATAGCAACCAACATTAATAGATTGTCGTCAGTTTGGACATTTTTCTTTCTTTTAGAAAAATATAGAGGGGGAATTTAAAAAAAAATATGTTTTTTTTCAATGTAGGAAAACATCTTTAAAAACCAAATAAAATTAATTGTTTTGCCATCAGAAAATAAAACAACAAAGCTAAATATATGTGTAATAGTCAGTTAAAGTGTGAGTACAATTTAATAATTTGTTTTATTAATTTGAAAATTCCTTCTTCACATTTTCAAATGAGAAATCAAAATTTACATTTTTATGGTTGCATCTTTCTCAATGAAAATGCTATCAAAATATACAGTAAAACAAAGTATGTTCGCTTTGATATATATTAAATCAGCGTTTCTCAACCTCTTTTGGCCCGCGGACCAGTAAAATTTGTAAAAAAATTCGCGGACCAGTGATATTTTTTAACAACAAAATTTTACTAAGTATTAAAGAACTACTACATAAGTTAATTGTAACATTTTTATTATCATTACTACTACAATAATATTTAAATGTAAAGATATGTAATTATATATTTATGCGGACTAGTAAATTTCTCCGCGGACCACTGGTGGTCCGCTGAAGCCAGCGGTTGAGAAAAGCTGTATTAAATAATACTTTTATCTATTATAATTATGTAGGAAGAGAGGATGAGGTGAGAAATAATGAGCCCATAAATTGAAACAATGGCTGTTAGAGGATTTGTCTATACTTGTTCATAAGTCATTCACTATAATACCTTCCAATTTTTTCGAATTGATTATTGTTTAACAACTTTCAATATTTGCTTGACACTTAATGGCTTATTTGTTTTTTGATTGTTAGTTTGTTTGTTTATTTTTTGTATTTTTTGTAGGTTGTTCGGAGATGGAAAAGTGTCAAATAAATTGCCTAGTTAATAGAACAAAGGTAGATAGGATGCGTTGGATGCTGATGCGATCAAGGCTGCTGAAGACGAGTCGACCGCGCCTTTCAGCTGAAGGGAAGAGCCACTCCTAGGAAGAGGCGGCTGCTCAGCTGTAGAGAGTGAAAACCGAACGAGCTTTTATTTTACTTTCCTATGACCTGTTTTTATTTTATTTTTAATTCAACCCAACGTTCTCTATTTCTCATCCTCTGAGAATGACGTTGACTTGAACAAGATATCAAATAAATAACGAGAATGGGAAATATGCTTCATTAAAATAAAATATAATGAAATTTTATCAAATTTATTCATTTTATAATGAGCTCGAAAAATTGGCAGTCTTGAGACTTCTATATGGACCGTTTATTTTGAAAGCGGTCTAAGTCCATTTTTTGTTATTTTAAGATATTTTTATTTATATTTTTATAATAATATATACAGTGAGGATTATCCGTACATGAATTTAATTTAAAAAAAATAATTATCAATCGCATTAGTCACAACACGGCCCTGAATTCTGATGACACTTTGTTGGAGTAAATCGACCAATGGGAATTCGAGTATAACGACATAATAGCTCTTAAAAAAATTCGAACTGATATTAAAAAATCATTAAAAGATTCTTGCAAATAAACCAAAATCACAGATTTTCTTAATAATAATTATGAGAATTAGCATGTTAAAATAATTGTCAGGCTTAGAAATGTATAATTCATGTTTTATTTTAGAAATAAATAATTATAGTTCAGATTATCCGTGCCGCCTCCCCCACCATTAGCCCCGATAATCGGGAGTTTACTGTACAAATTTATTTATATATATTACGATATTTTTATTTTGACCAATTCATGAGGATATTGATTAATCCATTGACTGAGATATTATAAATATGAAAAAAAGACATCTGTCTAACTAAAACTGACATTAACTCATTTTTTCCATAATTGGACTTTCACCGCTTTCAAAATTTCTAGGCGCGATAATAAAAATTTCCCTGATATTCACTTCGATTCGAATACCCTGAAAATGTGTGACAGCCTATCCATGTTGGGCGTCTCTGTCGCATCTGACCTGTCTTGGAATGAACACATCTCCTCTATAGCGAAATCTGCAGCAAGGAAGATTGACTACTTATTTAGGACCAAACGATTTTACAAGCTCCCACACCTTCTCACCATCTACAAGGCCCAAATCCGCCCCTGACTCGAATACGGCTCTCATCTATGGAGAGGAGCCTCTAAATATTCTCTTGCTACCCTGGTTGCAATTCAGAAACGAGCCATCAGGCTAATTGATGATTCTACCCTCACCGACTCCCTCGACTCGTTAGCTCATCGAAGAAATGTCTCTGCCCTTTCCCTTTTCTATGGATACTATCACGGCAGGTGCTCTGATGAGATAAAATCAATAATTCCCCCCAAAGCATGCTTTGCACGTAGCACGCGTTTTGCCGACTCCCAACACTCTTTCGTGGTCAAATTAGAAAAGTGCCGGACCACTTCATTCGCCAATACGTATATCCCCATGACTTCAAGGAACTGGAACTCTCTCCCAGCCTCCATCTTTCCCAGCACTTATAATCTTCAAACCTTCGAAACGCGAGTGCATAGACACCTACGTCTACACCCTCTCACTTAATCAACTTTCCCTTCTCTTCGGTAATGCAAGGGTCTTTCGAAATCCATAGGGGCTGCATCTTTAGTGGTGCCCCCCTTCTTGCATTCGATTGCATTAAAAAAAATAAACGGTTCATATATGGTTGCCTAATTCTTAGGCGCTATCATGAAAATCTCGCATTTCTTTCGAATCGGAGCGTTTATGAGAGATTGCTATTTGAATGTTAAAAATCTGCTTCAACGAAACTTGGTTATTCTTCAAACTCTTAAACTTATTTTCAAGGTCAGCACTCACTCAACTTGTCACGATAATAATGGCTCACATCACCCATTTTCAAATAAACCTGTGATGAGAGTCTAAGCACGCAGCCACAATGAATAAATTTCAAAAACTAAAAAGGAAATTGAAAGAAGAGGTGACATTGTTTAAAGACTCGGTGCACTCTCGGCAATTTTTTTGTCAGAAAGCAGCTTAAGCTAGAAATTTGAAACCTGACACAAGGATTCAGGAGCGCCAAAATAAAAATTAAATTTTTTTTCTTCTACCATTTCCAATCATAAATTTTGAAGTGAAAACAAAGATTTAATTACCTTTTTCGTGTCTTTTTTTGAAAAAGATGGAAATTATTTAAAAAATCAACCCAGTATATAATATTATTAAATTATTAATACTTATATATGTTGCATGTCAGAGAGAGATTTGTCTTAAGGGTTTGGCTACTGGCCCGGCAAGCTTAGTTAGCGCTTGGGTTCGATTCCTAAGGGGACGAACCTCTCTGATATGCAATGTAAAAATATTTCAACTAATACCTATGATGTCCTTTAAAGTTAAATTCATTTAATAAATTTTGAAGATGGAAATCCCAAATCGAAGTCCTATGATTTGAGAATAAAAACATTTCGGCACTAAAATTAACTTTCTACGGTGTAATGTTCTTGAATTATCGTAATTATCGGAATTCGTACACACAAAACACACATAAAGAATCACATTGAAGGAGACAATAAAAGAGTGTGTCTTCTGGAATTATAAATTTTATTTATTTATAACGAGACTATAGTTTCGAGGGCTTTGCCCTCTTCATCAGTCTATTAGAATGGATTCACAGGAATTGATTTAAGAATCTGATGAAGAAGGCAAAGCCCTCGAAACTATAGTCTCGTTATAAATAAATAAAATTTATAATTCCAGCAGAAGACACACTCTTTTATTGTCTCCTTCAATATATAAAAATTCTGCTACTCTCGGCAAAAACTTTCATTTTAAGAAAGAATCATAAATGATTTTTTTACACTTTTAATATATATCTAAAAACTATTAAAGCAAAAAAAGAAAAAAAACTTGAGTGAAATCAAAATACTCCTGCGTCTCGATGGGCTTTCCCTGCCGAGCGTACCATATTTATGAATTATTTAGTACCATTCTAATTTTGATACGAAAATTTCATCAGTTCGCAACTATATTAAATTTTTTAGTTTTTTTAGAATTCCTAGATATTAGATCTGGCAAGGAATCGAACCCGACTAGATTTTCCACTATACGCCCGATTGAATTACTACTAGAATGCAGAGATCTTTCACTCTATCGTTTTCTAAAAGCTGCACTTGTTATCAAATAATATGTATTTAAATTCAGAAATCTATAACGAAATTGAGTTTTTATAAAAATGATCGATATAAAAATCTCGTTTAGAAGATATTTTTTCTACATCTATTTTAATCCTATAATGATTATTATGATTTCAAGTTTGATAGAAGAATTTGAATTAATAAAAAATCATTATAAATTACTATCTCTCCTATTTCACTTTGTGCCTGTTATAGAAAGAAAAAAATTCTCCAAAAATTGACAAATTAACTATTTGATTAATTCATTGATTAATTTAAGTATTAACACTACTCTTAATAACTAACTAATCTTAGTTTTGCATTTTTTGCATTTTTTTGGGGTTTTATGGTGTTTCTTGTAATTTTTTAGTATTTTTTAAAATTTTTTCATTTTTTTGGATTTTCTATTGTTTTTTTTTGAAAACTACAATTTTATTTTTTTGTAATTTATGAAACGTAAGGATGAGGCATTGGAAATGGGAATGCTGTACAGGCATCGGACCACCAACTAATCTTAGTAAAAATTGTATATGTTTCTATGTATATATATTTAGGAGAAATTGTAAAACACTACCCTTATAGTTTATAGACCCGAAGATGATCAAATTAAACATCAAATACTCGGAAATAAACAATTAAGGTGTTATTTTTTACTGAAAACGATACTTGAGACATGAACGTCTTCAAACAAGCTTATGTTAAAAAGAATATTCACTTTTCTGCCAAGTTCAGATTTCTAGCTCAAACGTTCAAAAAATTGCCATAAAATCTAAATTCGCGGAGACAGACAGTACCGAGTCTCAAAAATTTTCACTTTAATAAGTTGTGAACTATAAGGTTCCTAATTTTCTTTATAAAGATTGCTCTGATAAAATAATGTTGTCATTTTCCGCAGGCTTAATGTTCAATCTCAAAGAAATAATTAAAGATCGATATAATTGCCAAGTAGTGTGAGGGAGAGGCCTATGCTCCTCGGGGCCTGGTTTCTTGATAACTTGTACATAGTGTAATTATAAATCCAAACATAAATGTATTACTATAAAAAAATAATAATGATATTAATTAATTAATTGTATGTAAAGAGTAAAATGTAAAATGTAATTTGAACCAATAAAGGTTTAAAAAAAAAATTCCAAGTGATGAAATTACTCAGCCTAAAATATGTATTACATGTAGGTATTTTATACACTCCTAAATATTTAATTTAATTCATAACTTACTTTTGTAAAATCAACATTAAATTAAGATTAAATATATTTAATGTACTTTAATTATAAGATGTCTTTTGAAAATATTTTTCTTGGTGGGCACAGACTTGACGAGGTCTCAGAGGGCGCCGGATGGACGTGCTTAGAATTAAATTATCCTGGGTTTTCGTAATAATATTATTATTATTTTTCAGAAATTTATCTAAATATACAAAATGGATACTCCTGTTACGACCTTGTACGTTTCTGTCAGTGTTCGTGCAAGATCATAATTAGCAGTTACTAGAATTTTGATGCTAAAGTTCAAATTGAACGAAGCAGGAAGCTAACGAAATCGTGCTCAACGAATAAAATTCATTCCAACTATTCCTTTTTCTTTAGCTAATGTATAATTCTTTTTAAATAAATTCAACAAGAATATTATTAGTATAACATTTGCAAAGGGAAATGTTCTAAAATGTCAAAATAGAAAAAAAATTAGAGTGGTATTCTAGCTGGCTGAACGTTCGAAGTACCAAAAAATCTGTTATCATAAATAATAGGCTGGACAAATGGGATCAGGTTCCAAGGATTTCGTAACTAATATATATATAGTAATATTGTAATATATATGTATATACTAGCTGAATGGCTCGCCGCCAAGTGAATTCCATACTTCGACACGCACACAGGTAGCAGAAAAATGACTATATCTCCCAAAACACTTTAAGATATCAAATTCGTTCTTATTTGTCGTTGATAAGGAGAAAATAAATGAATTTGTGTAATTCTTTTGTTATCTTAGGTTAAGCCATTTCTAAACACCGACAGGTACAAAAATCACCTAAAAACTGTCATTTTGGAAATCTCTGAACACCGTCATTGAATACATTTTAAAAAATTAAACCTAATTATACATAAAGAGATATTTACAATAATATCTCACGCCCTTTAATGAAAAAATATTTTTTATTTTTGATCCCACAAAAATTTGAACCTCCCCTAAATAATTTGATTAATATTTTAATAAGATTTTTAATTTGCGGGAAAATGAATGACTATAAAATTTCAAGTTTTTAGCCTATTTAGTGTATAAGCTACAATGCTCCTACAGACGGACAGATAGAATACAGATAGACATTGTAGAGACACAAATAGGGTTCCGTTTTACTTTTTAAAAGGAGGGAAGCCTAAAATAAAACCTCCGACAGCTATATATGGTTGTATTTTCAAACTAAGTTGAAGACAATGTTAACTTATTTCTTATTCAACCCGATTAGTAGTAGGTATATTGAATGTGACATTTTGATGTAAAATTTCTAAATATTATCAATTTGTCTATTCTTCAATTTTTTATTTAAAACATTGATCACTAATTAATATATTCAAGCATTCATTATGCGTGGCATTGCTTTTTCTCCTATGTTCCTTTCACTTTTATCCCTCAGGACAGAATTCCCTTTTCAGCTGATACGCCCTTTTGTCCCTAATTAAAAAATATTTGTAATTAAGAAAGAAGGCCACTTGATCTGAATCTTTGGATGTACCATAATAAAGAACTTGTTAAAAAATATTTGAGGAAGGCCATCATGAAGAGAAACTATCAAAAAGGTTCCTTATTAATATACTAGGTTGAGTGAACTTTTGAGGAAGATAATATTTTAATTGGATGTTTGATTAAGGAGATTTTTTAAATGCACTGTCATAAAAAACAGACAAATCACCAATATTGTTTGTATTGTATTGGAGCATTTGATCACAAGAATCGAACAACTGATGATGCCAGCACAAAATCTGGCGAAACGTTGGCAAAATAGTGATCAATTAAAATATCGAACATTACCTGCAGCTGATTGTATCTAAGAAATTTCACTAAATCAAATGTTCGTCTGTAATACAAAGGTTCTCCAGAAGTTTGACTAAAATATTTAACTACCGTAGTAGCACACTGTTTCAAACTATATGGCAACAGTATAGGCACCGCGTACTATATAGGCATTATATAGTTACTACATAGGCATTATATAGTCGCCATATAGGGATTATATAATTACTATATAGGCATTATGTAGTTACTATAAAGGCATTATGTAGTTACTATGTATGCACTATATATGTAGTTACTATATAGTTTGAAACACTGTTCTACTATGGTATATTTAGGAAAAGAAAAGTAAATTTTATTTTAGACTAATTTGATTAATTAATCAGGATAAGAAACAACACTTTAAAGATAAAAAGATAGATATATTTATAATTTAGATAAATTAATTAAAAAACAAAATGATTTTTTAGATTTTGATGAATTGAGTAGAAAGACAAAAATATTTTTGGCTATTTGATCTTAAGTTTGATGACAAACTTAAAAGTCACAATCACAATGGTGTTGTTACTGGAAGTAATTGTTAAATCGTTTAAGGAGTATGCCATCTTATTAATGTAAATTGGAGGAAAAGTAAAACTTTTTCAAAACTCGGTACGCACTTTCAGTTTCGATCAAGTGATAATTTCGGACGTTATTCTCTTTATAGAAGAATAAGTTAATGACTTTTTCAATTAATTTTTTTCAGTCTACCCCTACCGATTATTCTTCTAAATTAAAATTTATTCAAAAAATAAAATATTTATTTTTGTATATAATTTATTAAATGCTAATTCAAAAGACACCTGTAATTTAGAATAGAAACGGATTAAAATCTCAATAAAATCATTAATTTCATTTCTGTATTTTTGAACCAGAAGTTCTAAAGCTAGAAAGCCCAAAATCTAATCAGTTCTCCGCATTGGAAATATAAATATTTTATGTAAAAAAATGACTATCTATTTGAGAAAAAAAAAGATTGAATTTTTTCTCAAAATCAACTTGTGATATATAATCAATTAATTTTACGAACATTAATTTAGGTCACTTAATAGATATGTTTATATTGCATGTGGGAGGTCTTGTCCCCCTGGGGAGTCGAACCCAAGTACTAGTAAGCTTTCCGGTCAACTAGTCAGACCCTTGAGACCATCACCTCCAAACATGCAACATATAAATATAAATATTTTAGCACAAGAAAGAACTTTCCAGAAATTTACGTTCATATGTTTTCTTGGGTAAGTACAGAAAAAAAATCATGATTGAAAATAATTTTTCCTCACGTTTCAGACATTTTTTAAATACAATGAGAAAAAAAATTAACAAGACTATTTCTTAGACAATAATTGATTATGGTGAGTACTAAAGAGTGGTAATAGAAAGTTAACAGATATACCACTATATGACATTACAGATATACAAGCAGAAATTATCTTGATAGTATTTTTAAATAAGAATCACCAACAAATTGATCTCTCTATTTGATAATATCTTTAATATCTAAATATATGTTATTTCCCTATAAAAGAAAATTGATAATGCGTTATTTCTTTATAAATTGAGACTTATTTGAAATAATGGCTTCCAATCAGAGGAGATCCATTAGTTCAAGCTGGAAAAAAACATCCTTGCATGCAATTTGAATTTCCTTAACCGGAACAATCGAAAGAAAAAAAAATTACTATCAGTGTTCAATGCAAGACCTCTCCTCATCTATCTCCTTCGACTTCTTCATGGATCATTCACTTCATTTTCCACTATTATAATTAGAATTAATGAACTTGCGAATTGTTTCAAAATTATTTATTCAGTGAGAAATAAAAAAGTGAGAATTCCAATGATTATGATTAATTTGATGGATCTCTTTGCATAATATTTTGAATAATTTATGAAATATTCATTATTATATAAAATTTTTATTAAAATTAGGTATGCCCAAAATCATTGGGCTTTAAAGAAAAGTTTATTTTTTTAGTGAAAGTTGTTGAAATAAATAATGACATCAAGTTAGTTCTGTTATTTCTTGGTTGAAGGCAGCTTACGCAGGAAATCAGCCTGTGAAGAATACCAATTAGGTCTTTTTTAAGAAGATATATTAATAATTTGTTGTCTAAATATATTATATATATATATATAAAGTCTTAATTTGAAAAAAAATCTTCAGCATATTCCAAAGTTTCATGAATTGTGCAAATAGAAAAAATAAATTTATTGTAAAAGGACTGAAAATCCGTTAAAACAGAAGTAAAATTAAGACCTCAGTAGGTCGATCAGTCTTGCTATATTGTAAATAGCTTATTATATTTAAATTTATTAGTAGAACAGCTTCACTCTTAAGTACTACTTTTCTGAATCGATACGCCTTTAAAATAGGCAAAAATTACATTTTACAAATTATTAAATTGAAATCTTTTGCCGAGAGTAGCAGAATATTTATATATTGAAGGAGACAATAAAAGAGTGTCTCTTCTGCTGGAATTATAAATTTTATTTATTTATAATGAGACTATAGCTTCGAGGGTTTTGCCCTCTTCATCAGTTTATTACAATTGATTCACAGGAATTAATTTATCTTCATCAGTCTATTACAATTGATTCACAGAAATTAATTTATTCCTGTGAATCAATTGTAATAGACTGATGAAGAGGGCAAAGCCCTCGAAACTATAGTCTCGTTATAAATAAATAAAATTTATAATTCCAGCAGAAGACACACTCTTTTATTGTCTCCTTCAATTACATTTTTCGAAAATTTGACCTAATATAAATCAAATTGAAGACAAAGTGGAACTTTATCAATGTCTTTCTTGAATTAATTAATTAATTTAATTAAATGTTAATTAAAAACAAATCTGTTCGATTTTTTTTTTGATTTTTTACTATAGAAACGGATTAAACTCGCTATCTGTTTGTATTCAAATACCCACATAACTTAAGAATGAAAAGTCGTGGAAAGTTCGTTCTTGTGCTGAAATATTTGTATTTCTAATTCGAAGAAGTGTCTAGATTTTGGTAAAAATAATATCCAAAAATTGATGGGGGAGGGAGTTTTTTTTAATATGATGAACCATTTGTCTGATTTGGACTAAATTTTGCGAGTCCAGCCTTTTCGCGCCTTAGGGAACTATAATTCAAAAATCAACTTCCTAAAATGACCAGGTTGAGAGGACAGGTGTATAGATAAAGTCATGAGATGGCCACATCACATATTTTATATAGGTAAATTTAAAAGAATTAATCGTTATTTTTCTTTTACTAATGTAGAAAAACATACTATATTTATTAAATATTAATCTAGTCGAAAATTTTACGTAATTGTTCAATTTTTAATAGAAATTTTTTCTGTTTTTTTTATTCATGGTGATTCGTCCATCCCATCTTCATGTCTTCTTCTTCTTCTCTTCTCGGTTTCATTTTACTCGTAACTTGAATCTGCACATCATACCTTCGCATTCAATATAAGTTTAAAATCTTTTTTTACAATCATGGCATTTAATTTATTATATTGGGATCAAATACTTTAAAAAAATAGCGATTTTTTGCAATAAGATGTTTTTTTATTTCGGCTTTTACCCTAAAACTTTTAATTTTAGATTAGAGATTTTATTAATAAAAACAGAATAAATGAGCCGTTTATTTTGAAAGTGGCCTAAGTCCATTATTTGTTATTTTGAGATATTTGTATTTATATTTTTATAAATACATATATTTATATATATTTTGATGTATTTATTTTGACGAATTCATGATGATATTGTAGTCCTTTGGCTATGACATCTAATGTCTAACTAAATCTGTCATTAACTCATTTTTTCAAAATTGGAGTTAGGCCACTTTCAAAATAAACGGCTCAAATAAAATAAAATAAAATTTTTCATTTTCATTTGATAAATTCATAGTAAAAATAATTCAATTTTTCTTTTTTGCATATAGTAATTAAAATTTAAAATGAATAAATTAGTAATTTTAAGAAGGATTAAAATGATATTCTAATAAATTGTTTTATTTGAAATTTCTGGTAATCATTTGGATCTTGCATCAATTCATCATTAAAATTTTTAATTTAATAAACTTTTCTAAATTTTTGCATAGAATTCGGTCTAATTATTATTTTTTTTTTTACTATTTTTCAAATTGTGATTTTTATTAGAAATTAAATTCAGATAGTATAGCAAATGATAGATTTACAGCATTCCCTTCAATCGTTATTAGATGGATCAACTGGTCCAAAAGATCAATGGAGGATGGATCTTCAGAGGGCAGATTTATCTTCCCAAAATAAGACACTCTCCTTAGAATTGGTAGTTTTCTGGGTCTAAGATTATCGAATGTTGTTTTATTAGTCGTTAAGTCTTCCAGGTTCATCGCCTCCCCCACCGTGGGATCTGCTACAAAACCACTACAAATGATTGCATGATATAATTTTTAAAATTTATTATAAGATCAAAAAGAAGGATACAATTAGCAATAGGTGTAGGAGGGCGGGAGGGATACGCAATGCCATCGTCAGGGATGATAATCTGTATTCGATGTTTCTAGAGACAAGCGTCCACGAGAACAGAGAGATGCCTTCTTGGTCTTCAATATGGGCCGTTGCAATTATTCAAGAAGAATATTACCCTTAAAATTTTTGAATTTTATTGAAAAGATTGAGGCTGTCATCTGCTCGATGCAAATAAATATATATGTATATCTATATAAATAAATTCAAATCTTTTATAAAAAACAATCTTCCAAAGTTTATTTAAATTTCAAACGTTTCGTACAGGCAATATATAAAATTTACAATTTACAACCATAAATATTAATTTAGAACACACTTTCCCATTGTACCCTGCTAGTAGCTAGCTATTCAATTAACCTGGGACACAATTCTGACTTTTTTAATCCCAAAATTTTAGATAAAAAATCGAATTTAGTAAACAGATTAATATTAGAAAGGATTTTAAACATTAAAAATTAACAAAAGGTCTGAAATGGACTATTTTTTTAATATTCATGAAAATTTTTAAGGAAAAATAATTTTTCGTAATTATATATAATATATATTATTAATACTATATATAAATATATGAATATATAGGTAAACAATATTTTTATCTATTAAGACTTTAATGGATTACCGCTTTTGTTTTGCATGTAGGACGACTGCCTTTGTCTCCTCGGGCGACTGTTTCAGTAACTCGACAAGCACTAGTTTCTGCTGATCCTAGATTGGTTAAGAGACACCTTGATACCAATTTTCTTTCTACAAACATGCAAAAAACTTCATTGGTTTCCTTCTCGAATGGCGAGAGAAAGTGCTCACTCCAAGAGCACACCTCACTCCACTTCAACTCTATCGATTGGACTAGTCTCTCAAGAATTTCATGCCAAGTCTTGAAGTCTGTAAATGAATGTAGATATCTGGGAACATTTCCGATTCCAAATGAGCTTCAAGACACATATTTTGTAAATTGACTAACGTATCAGAAAACTCTATTTGATAAATGTAAGATTCTGAGAGGCATTCCTTAGTCATGAAGTTCTAACGAATGGTCTAATATCTCCTTGTGTCAGTCTTTGCTGTTGTATGGGATTTTGGTCATGGGGGAATACAAGTAAATTCATTTTAAGGGGTCTGTTTATATTGCATGTAGGAATGTGGTTATTGTCACCCTAACGGGAGTCGAACCCAAGCACTTAGCTACGCTATCCAGGCAACTAGTCCAGACCCTTGAGACACTTACCTCCAAACCTAAATTCATAAATAATAGTATTATTGATTTATATCATAAGTTGATCAAATAGATACTCATTTCATTACAAATATATTATTAAATTGAAAATTTTTGTGCCGAGGGTAGCAGAATTTTTATATATTGAAGGAGACAATAAAAGAGTGTGTCTTCTGTTGGAATTATAAATTTTATTTATTTATAACGAAAATTTATAAATAAATAAAAATTTTAATTCCAGCAGAAGACACACTCTTTTATTGTCTCCTTCAATATATATTATATATTTATTCAAGGTAATTTAATCACCAAGAAAATTTGTATCAATGTTCAAAATATTTATTTGTTTATTGTTGCTTTACATACATTTCTTATATTTGTATTATTTAATGAAAAATAATTTAAAAATATGAATTCATGTTTATGAAAATTTTATGATTTTAATTTTTTGATATTCCGTCGTTCACTTCCGATTTGCAATTAAATTCGTGGAACAATTTTAAAATGCTTAAGGAAAACCAGTGTACCGCGGAACACCAATTGGGAACCACTGTATTAGATTTTTTACATTTATAAGCTGATGGATGGTGTTGATATTAATATAAATGGATTAAAAGAAAAAATAAGTAATGTATATTTTTACTAAAAAGAAAAAGTAATGAATACAATAATAATTTAATTAATTAGAGTTGTAACGTGTTTATATAAATGATCAGACTTAATAAATAGATTTGTGATTAATCGATTAAAAAATTTAATGAGTCATCTAAAATTCAATCCAATTTATTCTTTTGACATTATGTTTTAAGCGGGGGAGCATGATAGACAATTTGTACATATGAATGACAGCAGCAAAGATCGTTTATCATTTTGATATCTGTGATTTGTTCTATTCTTGTATTCTTTGTATACAATCATATTTATATATAATAATGGTATAATGCCTAATAGGTCATTTATTTTTCTAATAGAAAAATTGGCACTGAAATAAGTCACAATCAATGCAACTACTTCTGTGCAAAAATTACTTTTCGATATCAGGAGATGCCTATACCGAAAATGAAAATTTTCAAAATTATTAAATGCTTATAGAAATAAGGTCTTAAGATTCCCTAAATAGTCCAGGCAAATTAGACCGAAAAAAGACCGCGCTGGCCAATAAATATGCACAAGCTAGAAATAATTTTAATCGACGTTAGGCATCTCAAATAAGAGTTATATGAGTTTGAGACGGTTTTTGACTTGTGCTAAATTTTTGGGGGCCTAAAAACCACGAAAATTCTGGACTTTTTTCAGATTTTCGCTTACAACTCGAAAAAATTCACTCTAACCTAAATCGGTTAAGCCGTTTAGGCATAATCGACCGTCAAATATAGGCAATTTTTACCAACTTGGCGGGAATGTGAATTTTATGCTTATTAGGTGGTCACAAGAAATCACTCTTCGAATTTTTCCGGTGCAGACCACCATAATAGTGGCCAATTGGTTAAAAAATGAGATTGGCAATGTTTCATTTTAATTGGACAACGGTAACCCGTGCCGCAATGAGAATGAAGTTTTTGAAAAACTGAAAAAATTGCAGTTTTTCATTCATAAAATGAAAACCACTCATTCTAGAATCTTGATTTTTGTATCATTTCTATGAAATTTTGATTGCTTGAAGTTTTACTTGAGCCATATTTTTGTTAAAACTTTTAGATTTGAAGATATCCAGCATTTTCCAAGACAGGACATGATCCGATCTCATTGCGGCAGATGAGAATTTTCAACATCGAAATATTGTCCTGGCTACAAAGCTCATATATAATTTATTTATTTTTCTCATAACACATTACGGATTTTTTTCTCTTAATTTTATACTATTTTTGATTAATCAAAGTCTGAGGATGATAGAAGCATTTAACTAAAATAACCGAATATGTTAAGAGTTTAATTAACAGGCTGTGGTTTTATATTTGTTTAAAAAAATTCATTTTTACTAATTTTTTATTTCTCCCTTACATATCTAGAAAATCGATTTATTATAAGAATTTACTTAATACGTATATTTTCCACGTAGTTTAATTTGAATCTTCATTAAAATAATTAACTCGAAGGTTTGAAAATCTTTTTTTGAAAATAATATGAATTTTTTCAAAAAATACAACTCACAGTAAAAACCAAATATATATTAAGAAATAATTTATATTTAAGGTCCAAATCTAACTTCTCTTAATATATTGCATGTCAGAGTGTGTTTTTGTCTCGAAGGTCGAACTAATAAGCCCGGCAAGCATGTTAGTACTCGGGTTCAACTCCTGAGGGGACGAGACCCTCTGATATGCAATGTAAAAATATTTCTACTAAAATCTTAGATTTGGACCTTAAACATAAGTTCTTTCTTATTTAATTGAATCTTCATGTTCTTCAAGGTATTTTGAAACATATCACATTAGTATTATATGTATGTAATTTTTTAAGCCGCGAAGAGGAATAACACCGTCCATTTTTTCTAAGTAACCAACTTTATGTTAGTAGCAGTATGATTTTATCCTTCCGGACAGGGTTACCATCTCGAATTTTTTCCTCTTTGAAGGGCGGATCCAAAGCATCGTGACACTTGAGAGCGTGACTTACAGAGACTTCAACCACTGAATACCAAATAAAACAACACTCCGACCTCCGACCTGTTTTCATTTTATTTTTTTTTATAATAAATCACTTCAACCTGCAGACCTGACTGAAAAGAACTCTCAATTTTACCGGCAATGATACAAGAGATTAATTGAAATTAGACTAAATCAATTTAAAGAATTGATTATCAAATTTACCTTGTAGGAATATGATATTTTTTTGTTATACATAACAATATATAAATATATAATAATTGGTACTATAAATAAAAAACTATTCTACTGTGCCAACAGTTAGGAAAGAATTCTACCAAATTTGAGATTTTATCTTTCGAAAATGTGGAAGCTTTCTTAAGAAGTGACAGCCGTTATTTTTTGAAACCGTCTTACTCCGAAAGTATTTATTCGAAATATTTGATTTTAATATCTTTTAATGTTTCTAACCTTTTTTGAACAAAATATATCCGGTTCGACCTACTTGGGAATTTATTAAGGCAATTTTTCAGGTTTATTTTTATAAGTTCTCTTGCATAAACGAATCCAGAAAATTTAATCAAAAATTATATCTAATTTTATATATACATTAAGATAAATTTTAAATTCAATGAAAATTCTTTAACAAATTCTTTTCTATTTTAACTTGGAAGTAGAGTTATTAGTTACTATTTCCCATAAAACTTTAAAAAGAAAGAAATGTCAAAATACATATAAATAATCAATTTAATTAGATTACTTTTTAGATTGATTCATGCCCACCTATTGGAATTTATGATGGTAAATTAATATCATTTACATAAATTACCTAGTATTTCTTATTTTTTTTTTTTTTTTTTGTAAAATTTAGGTAGATATAAATTTGATTATTAATTTTATTGTTTCTGTCTGTACTTCTAGACCAGGTCGTAGTTTCCCCCAAATTAGGATCGCGACTCTCAGTGACCCTTTGATTGAAAAATCTTCAAAAGTTTGAAAATTGTTAGATTTATTTGATTCTTTTTTTTATTTTACAATTTAAATTAGACGAGTTTATCTATGAAATCACGCAATATTAGGACTTTTAAAACTATTTTCTATATAGGTATATCATACAAAGAGAAAGAAGATCCTTATATTATATCCCCTGTCCAGAACACTACAGAGTAAGTGAACAATTTTTTTTTCAATTTAATGTTGGATTTTAACAGGTACAATGAATAAATTAGATATTGAAGGAGACAATAAAAGAGTGTGTCTTCTGCTGGAATTATAAATTTTATTTATTTTATTTTTATTTTTTATTTTTAAGCCTTTATTGGTTCAAATTACATTTTACATTTAACATTGTATATACATTTTAATTATTTAGTATCATTATTATTACAATCATAATTTTTATTTTTTTTAACTATAATAAAATACATTTGTTTTCATTTTTAATTTAAATTTAAACTATGTACAAGTTATAAAGGAACCAGGCCCCGAGGGGCATAGGCCTCTCCCATGGTCTTCCAAGTGTCTCTGTTTCTTGCCACTCTCATCCATTCGACTCCAGTCACTCTCACTAGTTCGTCATTCCATCTTCTTGGTGGTCTTCCTCGCGATCTTTTCCTGTCTAGGGGACACCACTCAGTTAGAATTTTTGGCCATCTTTCATCCTTCATTCTAGCAATATGCCCCGCCCATCTCCATTTACTTTTTCTTAAGTCAATGCTATATATTTCCTCATTTTTGTAATTCTATATAGATCTTCTATTTTATGTCTGTCTATTTTTCTGTAGCCAAGCATAAAAAACGAAATACTAAAATTTTCTATTGAAATTATTAAAAAGTCCATTAACGAAATTATTTAATAATATATTAAATACCCAAATAATTCCATCACAATGGAAATATTCTAATATAATTATTATATTTAAAAAAGGTGATCCTCATGATATCAAAAATTATAGACCTATAACTTTAACATCTAACATAGGAAAAATTTTTATGAAACTAATAAATAATAGATTGGAAAAGATACTAGACGAATCACAACCACCAGAACAAGCCGGATTCAGAAAAGGATACTCAACTTGTGAGCACCTGCATTCAATTAACATTATCATCGAAAAAGCAAATGAATACAAACTTGATATCTATTTGGCTTTTATAGATTTCGAAAAAGCATTTGATTCTGTCCACCAAGAATATATATTCCAAGCACTGAAATCTCAAGGTGTAGATCCAACATACATTGAATTAATTAAAAACATCTATAAAGGCTCTCAAGCGAGAATTGTCCTAGAAGAACCTGGGCAGTTCTTCCCTGTCAAGCGAGGTGTTAGACAAGGCGACCCACTATCACCGGCCTTGTTTAATTGTGCTCTAGAAGAAATGTTTCGCAATCTGAACTGGGAAAATAAAGGTCTAAGGGTTAATGGAAAATATATCAACAAATTTAAGATTTGCGGATGATATCGTTCTGATAGCAACATCACTAGATGATATGGTAATAATGATTAAAGATATGAACAAAGCAAGTGAAAATATAGGCTTAAGAATAAATAACAACAAATCTTTTATATTAACAGAATGCTATACAGAAAGATATTGAATATGAGGCAAGCAAACCACCTATTGTTTGCAAAAAAAACATCATATACCTGGGACAAAACTATCTTTTAAATTTTATTTAATCGTTATAAATAAAATTTATAATTCCAGCAGAAGACACACTCTTTTATTGTCTCCTTCAATATATAAAAATACTGCTACCCTCGGCACAAAAACTTTCAATTTAAATAAATTAGAAAAAGGATTAAGGTTAGTTTCGTGTAGAATTTCATTTTCACATCTACGGAAATAAATAAGATATAATACAATCAAGTTAGAGATCTCTTAAAAAGTAGGTTGAGGTATAGACATAAAGATAAATAATAAAAAACGTAATTGCTGAAACAAGAAGAAAATGAATAAATAAATAAAGAAAAAACTAATTATCCAAGCTCTTTTAAGATGAAACAATTTCCATTAAAAATTTTTTAGACAGAAAAGTGCCTGGAGAGGAACTAGAAATGGTCATTTCTTAATTTTTGTGCTACGTGAAATACTTATCAAAATTATATACATTTCAAAAGGGTTTCAAGTGGTTGAAAGACAAAGCAGCCCTTTAGATGTCATCAATAATTGTGTTTTTCTGGTTGAATATATTTTCATTAAACACGCAAATGAATATATAGTCTGTGAATATGCATTGTTTCAAGTTGATTTAATTAAAAGAGCCACCAAAGGCCACTACGAGTACTTAAGCAATATAGAAACCTAATCGCGTATTCACTTGGAGGAACCAATGTGAGCAACTCAAGGACAAAAAGCGTTTTGTATATCTGAATGCCTGTGTTGAATTTTTACCTGTCTCTCTCATTTTTATTAATATTTCTAAAATCTTTTAAAGAAAACATGAAAAAAACAAAAATATTTCATATTTTTTCGACCATGAAAATTTCTCATCACATTTCCACATTCCTTAAAAAAAAAAAAAAAATCATAACACATGAATTTGACAGTTCTCAAACATATGATAATTATTTCAATGTTGACAAAACAAAAAAGGCATTTATGATATGAAAACTTAAACAATAAATATAACTCATTTTTACTTTTCCTGATATCTTTTGTTGATATTTAGAAAATTTATTTATTTTATAATTATATTATTATTAATAATTCAGTTTTCTTAGATTCTTTAACTTCCCTTAGGAATTCCAAGTTTGTTCTAATTATTTAACTGTATTAAACTTGCTTTGGCTTAGACGAAAATATTTATAAATAAAGGCAGTTAAATTATTTGAAGGAAATCGAAAAAATAATTTAATTCAGTTCATTTAGAAATTTTAAACCTAAAATTTAAAAAAGAAAGAATTTAATTTTTAGGACAAAAGGATTTTAGTATAAATATTTTTATATTGCGATATCAGAGGGGCCCTCAGAAGTTGAACCTGAGAACTAACAAATTTTCCGGGCAGTTAGCTCAGCCCTCGAGACAAAAACCTCACTCTGATCCGAAAAATATTATATAAGCAAAAAAATTAAATTCTTTTTCTCTTAATATGCATTGGCTTTTAACACTAACTGATTTTTTGAAAAACATTCCAACTATTTTCAAAAAAAAAAGATGCTCAAATCTTTAGTTTTATATTAAAATTTAAAGTAATTTTCTCAATGAAATATTATTAAAAAAAATCTTTATTAGGATCAAAAAATCTAGTTATCCCAAGAGCTGTTTTCAATTTTTTTTAATTAGAGCCAGAATAAATCAAGTCATCGATCCTTTGGAATCAAAGTGGAGTAATAAGAAATCTCTCCATCCATGTAAACTTCGGTAGCGAGAAGTCGATCGCTTGATTGACTCTAGCCGTATCACCAAACTAACCACTAAAGCTTAAAAATTAAATGAAATTGAAAGCCGATTTAACCAGGAGGCGGTTGATGAGCTTTGTATAAGCAAACTTTTAAATGGCAACATTCTATATTAAAGAAAAATAAAGTTATTGTACACAATCTTATTTAAAATTACAACAATTAAATTAAAACTACCAGACATCTTCTAAAGCACAAAGGGTGTTGGGAAAATATAATAATATAACTTTCCTAACCAGTGGTTTTATTTATTAGGTCGATTTTTCTTTTTGAATAGAGACAAATTTTCTGCAGAAAATTTGTCTCAATAAAAAATTTAAAAATAAAATGTAGAGTCGTCTACTTTGGGAGACTTAAATGAATCGTTGCCGATTTTTATTACTACAAATTAGTTAATCGAATTGTTGAATAGGTGATTTAAAATACGTAATTTAACTTCTCAGTCTCGAGCTATAAAGCTATATGTTAGCCAGAAAGAGTATCCCTTACAAGTAAAGTTATTTAATTAGTTTAGGTGATGGATAAAAATAAAAAATGTTTTTAATTTGTCTTGATTCTTTCTTCAGTATTTTCAACATTATTTGAAAATATTTGAGTGTACCACGTAAATAATTAGATCTATTAAAAAGGGTGACCACTCCTTCTCTCTGAGCAGTGGCGTAGCCAAAGGGGGGCGAAGAGGGGCGACGCCTCCTATCTTCAGCGCCCTCTCGCTCTCACTATTTACATGTAATCAAAATGAAAAAAACAAAAACAAGAAACTTTTGAAAATGAGTACTTACATTTTTAGATTTTTTAATTATATGTTTGGTGGACCGTTCTTTAAGTCAGTAAATGGTTTAATCAAAGAAAAAGTAATAAATTATTTTTTTATTGATTTGTGAATGTACGGCGTACAGCCGCATTTTTTATATCTTCGGCAATATCTTTGTAATGCGTTACCGTTCCGTCGTTGCTTTGATAATGGTTCAAGTTATAATATATTTTTCGTTGATCAACCCTATAAATAAAATTGTATAAAAAAAATTTATGCCCTATGTGCCTACCCAGGAAAGAGAAAAAAAATCGCTTAATTCAAATAATTTTGGTCGGGGTAACGATTAGCGCCATGAGGAGTCGGGTTAGCCGAGCTGGCTAACGCGCTAGGCTCCGCTTCAGCATCGATGATGACGATGTTTAAGCGGGCGGCCGGGGTTCGATCCTGGCTAGCATATAAAATTTCTACCGGCTAAAACTCGGCTCCTTCACTAACCCTACTAACACTTTACTGATGTGTTGTCTAAATGGGCTTTGTATATAAATAAAATAAAATAAACGATTAGTGCCCTCAGAGCAGTTTTTCCCGTCCCGCCCCAAAAGTCAGGCTACACCACTGTCTCTCAGTACCTACGTTCTGCAGTACGTCATGTCTGAGGAGGGTCACCCACTCCATATGATTCTGAACTTCGGTGATCTTAAGTGAACCGATGTTTTCGACACGCCAAGGCTTCATTATCTGCCGCAAAAACTTATTTACGTAAATTCTTATTTATTAGAAAATTCAGAGCAACTTCTAATTTTCTCTTCAATGTTGTATTTATCTATTTAATTGATTTTGTATCTTTGTTAATAAAAACGATACTATTAGTCCCTTTTATTTCTATTCTCTGTTAAAATCCTATAATTATATAAACATTAGCAACAATTTAAATTGAATAAAAAGAGAAAAAGGAATCCAACTCTACTTAACCTTGATAGGAGACCTTAAAACCGACGTTGTAGTTGTTATCTTGTGGGTGGCGTTTGTTGTTGAGAGTGGAGGATTGTTTAACAGGTGAGTCAATTGTGTCTATTGTGTAACGCCAAGGACCCCGCCCCCATCAACTGTCCATTGCTTACCTATTTAATTACCATAATACCTACCACTTTTGCATTTAGAGAGATTCATATAATTACAGGATTGGGTCGATTGCTGAACGTCTAATCAGAATAACTTTATTAGGATTGGATTCTTTTGTAGGCTGATTATAATTAAACCACATCAGGTTGCTATAAATTCAAACTCGACCTTTGAACCAGGTGTATATGCATATCTAATTTGAAAATCGGGTTATATATGGATTTAACAAATTTACCGTTATAACGAATGCATTTTTAAATTAATGACATGTCGGGGTTGTTTCGAGATATATTTTGAAGAATTTCATTTTATCTTAGATAGAAAGGATTTTGGTAATCGCGACTCTAAGGACGAATAAAAAATTATTATACATTATATCATTATCTATTTTGAATGTAGGTATGCATAAATAAGTACTTTCTTACCTTGAGAAAATACTGTGAATTATTAAAATTAGATTTCCTTGGTAAGTTCGGCAAATGCATTATAAAATTGAAATGGGAAGAAAATGTGAAAAGTAAGAAGAGACTGGCGTGATTAATGACAGTACGAAACTCGTTAAGGGGCAAAAAAGAGTACCTACATGACTATGAACTCGGTGGTGCGAACGACGTAAGTTTGTTACTAAATTCTTCAATGTCCTAAACCAGGGGTGTCCAACCTTTTGGATTACACGGGCCATATTTGAAGGAAAAAATTGTCCCTGGCAGCAGATAAAGTATACTAATTCTACCATTTTTGTTGATCAAAAAAGATAGTTGATAATATTAAAAAAAGGGGGGGGGTCGGGTTGGCCCAGGCGATAGCTAATCAAGTAGACCCGGGTTCGAATTCGACTTGAGGCAACCGGCTTAAAACTGATCCCTGGCTAGAAGACAAAATTTAAAAAATAATAAGTATCTGTGGCTGGTGGCTAGAAAGGCCGATAAGCCAAAATTATTGATTGTTAAAATAAATACAAATCTTTTATAAAACAGTCTTTAAACGTTTACAAAGAGAAACAAAGAGGTTGTCCTCTTTGTTTCTCTTTGTGAATCAACAACTCTGCTACTCTCGGCAAAACAAAAACTTTTCAATTTAAACGTTTAATCAAACCCAAAAATTTCTCCCTTTCTCAATTGAAAATTTTCAACCAAGTCTAGCTAATATAATAAATATATGTTTATGAAATTTTATCGGTCCATTTTATAATTATATAATTTTACTCTTCAATCAGATATAGAAAAAATAATCATGAAAAATATTACAGTCATGCAAAATATGTATATATCAGGAAACGTTTTCAGATAAAAAGCTAAAATTTGGTGTATTGTAAGATATTTGCGTACCAATTTTCAGCTCATTAACTAAACCTTTCAAGATTGGAATTTTGTACTTTCCTATTACGTTTTCAGGTAAAAAGCTAAAATTTGGTGCATTGAAGATATTTCCGTACCAATTTTCAGTTCATTAACTAAAACCGTTCAAGATTGGCATTTTGTACTCTCAGGAAACGTTTTCAGATAAAAGCAAATAAAAATAATATGTATCTTATAAATCTGTATTTATTTTTTACATAATTGATATTTTTTCATCTGAGAAAATAAATAATTAGAAATTTTCGCGAAAACATTTTTTGCAAACTAATCCTCCAACATGTCTAAACTTGTCCCATGCGTGTCTAGACTCGTTTGAAATATTCTCGAGTTTTCATCATTAAAAAATCTAATAAATATTTATAATTTGAAATAAGCAAAACGGGCAATTCTAGAGCAATTGAGCCCTGGCCAATCTGAATTGCAGCACGTGCCAATTGACGACTTAAAAATTTCTGAGGGCCGCACATAATAAATAAGAATAATTACTATTTTTTCAATAAGAAAGCGATGTCACCGCTTTTAAAGTTATACTAAATACGTACTTTTTATAGGTCCTTATACTAATACTATTAGGAAAAGTAGTCGAAACGTACACAAAAAATGAACCAGCAAAAAATATTTCACAAAATTATCTATTCAACAATGGCTACTAAAACCCTGCTCCATGTCTCTTGAAACAACAATATTTTTTACAAAACATTTAAATTTATTCTCCCCTTTTTTAATTTTTTTTTATTTGAAATATTAACTAAGTCGTTAAGACTTCCCAGCTATTTCGCACTATATAGGTAACTAGATTGAATTTGAAATTAAAGTAATTAATGTTTATTTTAATTTCTCCCATTTATTGACTAGAAAATTAAACTTCAGATTATAATTAATCATCAATCATTAGGAAAACGAATTTCCTTTATCGCTTTTTCAATCATAATCCATTAATAAAATCAAGATTACCCCACTACTATTGCAATTCATTACTATTTGGTTTGTTGTAATTTTATTCCAGTTTCATTAAATTTTCCCAAAATAAAATTGACCTTACACCACAATTCTGTCTCATATTGCTTAACATTATTGTAATTTGGGAATCTCGCTCAATTCCAAAAAACAAAACAAACATTAACATATCTTCTCCATTGTTTTTTCTCTCTTTATTTCGCTTTCTGTTTAAGTTATTATCAAACTGTAGTGAAACCAACATATACAATTAGAATAGAGACATGTATAATTCTGGTAACGATCTTACTGACCTCGATAATAAATAAAAATGCGTTTGAAAGAGAATCCAATGTTTGAATTTCGATTAATCATCCGGGAGAACATCTGTTTAAAGAAGGACTGGAACATTACGGTGTTTACTTTGATGTAATCTTCGAGGAATTATATATATGGATATATGATTTGTGATGTTAGGTAACATCTTATATTTCATTTGGTTTTTCCTTTCGACTGTAAAGAGTGGTTTCTCTATAGTATTAAATATCTATTAATTGTACGTTTTACTATAAAAAGATCATTTAATAATCCTTTTTTGTGATAGTTTATTTTTAATCGAAAAATATAATTTTATATAAAATAGGAAAATAAAATCTCCTAGTCGTGGATTTATCTATAAGGATGGCTCAGGGTCGACGACGTTTTAAAATTTCCATTTTCAGTAGAATTCACAACTAAACGAAAATTGTAAATGTCTACAAGAATAATTTAGATGATGTTTCAAATCAACTATTGAAATAAATAATAATATTTATGTGTGTTGGATTTTTTATACTTTTATTTTGAAAATAAAGAAGAATACATGATGTGGGATTTATCCTCGAAACCAAGATATCTTCTCTCTTATATTATCCCCTTTTCGCCCAAACAATTAACATAAATTCATGGCTGTTTAAACAAAATAACAATATCTCTTTTTCTATCTATTCAATAAATCTACATTTTTAAATTTATAAATATATGGTGGCTGCAATTTGCCTTCAATTTTATTATTTGTATTAAAATAATTATCTTGTGTTAAGGAGAAGTAGACGCTATTGATAAAACTCTTACTTGATTAATAGAAAATTCTTTATTTCGTGTCTGATCTTGTTTCAATGTCTCCAATGGATATGGACTTGTCTCGACCTGTATCCGGGATTATTATAAAAGCGCCCGATCTTATATTTCGCACCCTTTTCTTCCTATACCAGAGTGAGACATTCTACCTCAATTGCATTTCAGACAATTTATTGTTTTTTTAATATTTTTATCTTTAATTGTTTTTAAAATATTTTCAATGAAAAAGGGAATTATTTTTTCGAAATTTCCGTAGATTCTTTTCATTTGCTTTTAAGGAAAGAAAATATTTATCGAATACATTTTTTTGATTAAATAATTATATACAATTAATTTATTTTTATTAGGTAGATTTTTTAATCAAATAAATAAGAATTAACAGATATTTATTATGGGGTGTTCATTTTAGAAAATCAATTCATACGAAATTTGTTTTTAATAAAATTATTAATTTATTTTTTCTAATAAAATTTCCTTCGTAGGCTTGCAAGCTAAAGCTTAATTTAATAATAAAATTTTCAAAATGATTTAATTTTTTTATTTTCTTAAAAAAATTCGAATTCGTTTTTTTCCAATTTTTCAAGTACCTTAAATCCAATAAATTGAAAATCTCTTTCTCTATAATTTTACCTGCATGTAAGATCAAATAAAATACAATTTTTTTTGGTACTAAAACGAACTGAACAATTCTCCATTCTTGACTAATGATAAGAATGGGGAATCCGGACCGACAATAAAATTTGACTTTACGTTTTTGAATTATCATGGATTATGGGAATATAGTCAGATCGACATTAGATATTATTATGGGACCTGAATGAACTTTCTACGATCTTTCGTTTTTTTCACTATCGTGGGTTTAGACATCCGAATTAACATACATGAACGAATGAACATTTCTCAGTTTCAGACATTTCTCAAACCAAAACACAAACACTAAAGAAAGCAAAATATTAATTACTACTTAAAAAAAATAATACCTAACTCCTACACATATTTATTTTTATTTCAATTTATTTATTTCCAAAATTTAATTCGCACATAATTAATTATTTAACTAAAAATTCAAATCTTATTTTTTTGTTGGCTAACAAGACAAAAAACAAAGTGAGAAGCTAAAAATTTATTTATTATTTATTTTTATCTCTTACTTTTACGATTAGACATATTTTACTTAGTGTAGGGCGATATGGAAAAATTTTAATTGAAATAAGTCGCCGCGACTCGGAAAAGTTTGAGAACCCCTGGACTATAGCTATTGCGATTCTAATGTAAATATGTGGAGGGTCACAACTTCTAGTATCCCTCATAAGACTACTCGGATAAATTCCAGCAAGATGGAAGTAACACGATCCAGCTGAACATAAATATCAACAGCGCCATGTAAGTTTGAGAAGGCCAAATAAATAAGATTGTGAGCTAAGAGGAGTACTTAAGTATATTTCGCTTAACATCCGTTCCAATTCAACATATACCAAGGCCCTTGGTATAAGAATATGTGTAAAATAGATTTCTAGAAAATAAACAACCAGTTTCATAAGCTTCCTACTCTCAATAGTAAGATAATTGACTTTTTTTCTTCTATCCGTTTGTCAAGAAATATAACATAAATAACAATTAAAATCCAATCTTAGAAAGAGAGAAAGCGAAATCGTCGATTTGTCTCTAAAAGGAAGATGAATTGCGTATCGAATTGAATCTGTCCTCGTATTTCCACCGCCCTTCTTTTCTTTTCGCTTTTCATTGCCATTTTTAAACGGCTTCTGCTTTGAGATCCAGATAGAATAGAGAGAAAGCTGCCATCTCTTTGGCGCTATCGCCGGTTGACTCATTCGACATTCGCTATTTCGACAACAACAAACATTTTGCATTATTCATGAAACAATATCAAAAATTGAAGGAAATGCATCGATAACAACTCAAAAAGATATATTTCAAGATCACACGTTTCAACGAATATTTATAGAAAAGTCACGATTTAATCATGAAATACCTACATACAAGGAAAAGTGAAAATATTTATAAAATTGGGTCAAAAGATACAAAAAAATATACCTACCTATTCCTATAATATTTTTATAATTTTTATTACGTTTTTTCTCGATTTATCTATTAATTATATTTAAAAAACAAATTAATAAAAAATTGTAAAATTTTTGCCTTCATGAGAAATTTTTAAACAAGTGAGTAAGGAAAATACTTTTTTAAAGAAAATTTATGATACCTACATGTCAAAATATTTAATTAAATTGGACATAATTATTTTTTTTGTATAAAGATACTTCTAACACGAGGACAAACGATTCAGAAAACTTTTTATTCAGCCCCTCCGATATATAAATATTTTATGTAATTAAATGTACATTTGTCTCTGCATTGGTCCTATGTTGATTCTTTATTTCAGTTAAGCAGTAATTTTTATTTTTCCAGTCTGTTTGAATGGAGTGAAAATACTTGGCTTTCGTTATATGTTGCATGTTTGGAGGTGACGGTCTCAAGGGTCCGACTAGTACCCGGAAAGTTTACTAGTGCCTAGGTTCGACTCCCGAGGGGACAAGACTCTCCTACATGCAATATAAACATATCTATCAATTATTATCAGAAATCATGATTTCATAAAACAACATGAATAAGACCCGCATCCACAGATATCTTCAACTCCTATGCAGCCCATAAAATCCTCTCTTCTTTTTATTTTCACAATGGAGGGGCCAACCCAGGCCTTTAGGGGATCCACCTTTTTGGTGTATCTTCTTCTCACATAAAAAAAACATTCATTTTCAGGTTGTAATCTCTTTAAATATAAAACTTCACATTATATCTTATGGTACACCCGGCAAGTGAAGCCGGAGTACGGGAGCTAGTAGTTATGGAGCTTTTCTTAAGGGGGGGGCATCCGGGCAGCTGATTAGCTACCAGGTTTCAATTTTGCTATTCCGATTAAAGATCAACTAACTTTTTAGTGGAATTGACAAATTTTGTAAGTAAAGAAATAATTTAATGAGAAATACATAAGTAATGCCTCGTAATAATGGAGTTTCTATTTTTCATTACTGCCTAATGCTTTGAGGTTCACAAATTTATATAATGAACTTTATTAAAGAAGAATTAATTTCCAGCATAAAAGTTATAAGTTAAGTTTTATGAAATATCTAAAATCAATAGATTAAGAGTTAAAAGATATTTCAATATTGTAAAGTGAATGGATTTGAATCAATAACAAATAATGTGTCTTTGATGGCAACATTCTCATGATATAACAGACCAAAAGAATTATAAATGAGTAAGAAATCGATATTATTTGATCCATTTCATCTATGTGGAGGATCACACTATCTTTTTAATATAAGAAAATAACATTTTGATTATGAATTTTGTAGTTTAAAAGAAATTTTATGAATAGATTCAATTTCTTCTCTCCGGTAGCGAATCAACTAGAAATGACAAAATGTTTTATTTTTTCTCATTAGATATTCAATCAAATGTATTGAAATTTCATATCTGTATGTTATGTTATTTGATCTTTTATATCAAATAATTTTTATGTGAATTTTAGTGACTAGTTTATTTGAAGTCTAATTATAAAAAATTTATATTTGGATGAAATTGATAAATGTACCTAATTAAGCTAACTGGCCCAAGGTATGAAAAAAATATATATTTTTAAAATTATTATTATGTCCTTCTATGCAACACAATCTAAAAATATGCGATTTTATGGAATCACCCTTAATTGTGCATTTTTATTCAATAATAAATATATTCTAAAAAGCTTGAAATCATATACCATAATTCGAAAAGATTTCAGATTTTTCTATAATAATAAAACTTGAGTAAGATGCGAGTTAGGTTTCACAAAAAAAAATAAAACAAAATTGAGTTTTGAATTCGATATATTTCGGGGGTTAGCCCATCATCACCAATGTAAAATCAGTTTTCTTTGACTCCTGATGATGGGCTAACCCCTGAAAAAAAATATCAATTCAAAACTCAATTTTGTTTTATTTCTTTTTTGTGAAACCTACCTCGCATCTTGCTCAAGTTTTATTATTATATTAAAATGTTTCCCCTAGAACCAACACCTAACTCCTTAAAAGTTATTCAGATTTTTCTTTTGTCTGGCAAATAAGATATGCTGTAATATAAAAATTATGTCTGTTTAAATTCTACAAACACATTGTTTTACATTTCACCATTTGTCCATTTAGGACTATTTAAGAAAAATTTCTGAATTATTAAACACTTGTTTGGGGCAGTTACGTGATATTGAGGTGATCGTGAAAACATATTTTACTCCTTTTTACCCTTTTCAGAAGTTGAATTTTTAATAACCCCTTCTTAAGGCGTGCTTAAGTCGTGAAAGGAATATACACATACAATTTTTTGTTTCTTTGTCTAGGTCTAGGAGCTTGAGTTGGGAATTGTTAGATTTCGATGAATAGATGATGGAAAGAGAAGTTACTACGTTGTTCGTAATGAGGATTATGCTTTAGTGCCAAGGACGCATTGGAGGACAGAAAAATGAATGGATGAGAATTCAAAGCTCAAAGCCTAGTACAAAACACCATCATTTGATTGATTTTCTATTGAAAAGATGATGAAAATCTTCTGATCCTCGGCAATATTAACAAACGACCGCAGATTTATTATTTACTATTATTATATAAAGAAAAAGTCTACATAGAAAAATAAAGGGATATTTATTTAATACAAGTAATTAGTATTTATAAGAATTTAAACAATGCAAATATTTCTTAATTGAATAAAAAATTAACTAAATAATTTTGGCTTCTCTTTTAAATCAAGAATTAGAGCTATTAGCAGGCCCGAGGAGAGTTGTTACGGGCCTTGGGGCAAAATTAAAACCAGTGGACCCCTCAATACTGGGACAATTAAAAGTACTACATTTTTCAATTTGTAAAATATTTTATTATTTTATAAATAAATAAATCCGTAACTTAATATGCTTTGCTACCTAATTTTGCTATCTCATATTTTTATTTATAATAAGTATTAGATTTTAATAGTTGACTTTTTTTTAACAATTGTAGTCCCAGACCCCTTTCGGGCCCGGTCCAGGGGTAGCTACCCCGCCTGCCTCCTCTCGTCGGGCCTGACTATTAGATTTAATTATGATTTGAATCTAAAGAATTTCCAAATATATATCAGATTTAAGAAGTTACCTAAAAACCATTTAATCTTTAAAATAACAAGCACAAATTATGCAGGGGTGCCCATCCCCCCTGGCCTCACAACCCCCCTCTCAGTTTAATGAAAATTAACCCCCCCCCATTATACATTATATTTAATTGACTTCTAAAGAATAAAGAGGTTTTTATTACCTTTTGTTGAAGTTATAAACTTCACCGTTTTTATTTTTAGCATATACTACTATTTTTGGAACAATTTTCAACCCCCCTTCCCCCAAGAAATTTCAAAGATACACTCTGCGTCTTAACCCTCCCTCTGGGCCTCCCTGAATTGAGTATTACTAGAAATACCATATCTTACTTTATTGCTTCTTTTGTTTGAAAAATTTATTGAATTCATATCTTGAATTTTTCAGAATTGGAATATGGTAAAATGAAAAGTATTATCATTTATCATATAACTAAGTATTTACAATTTCTACTTACTAGTTTTCAAAAAATTCAAATGTTTTTTTTTTTTTATTTTTTATTTAATGCAAGAGAAGATATAGCACCTTTCTTGAAAGACCCATTGCTATTCCGAAGTGAAGAAGAAAGTGATCAAGAAAAAGATTGGTGTCTGGGCAATCTTGAGGGTCTTAAATTACTGAAGATTTCTAGAATTAAGACAAATAGAGAGAGCTAGGATGAGAGTTTTAGTTTTTAGAAGACATGGGGATCTCACAATTTGGTAAACTTTAATGCTAGAAAAACACAATGCTGCCTAATTTCTAGGGGCGCAGATAGGAACCTTCCGGACATTTCCTTTGATTCGAGCTCATTGGAATTCCGTAATAAAATATCAATGTTAGGTGTCACCTTAGGTTTTGACCTCTCTTGGAATGACCATATTATCTCAGCAGCAAAAGCTGCAGCATGTAAGCTTGGCTTTCTTTTCCGAACCAAACGATTTTTCACCCCCACTCAACTCCTTATATTATACAAGGCTCAAATTCGCCCCTGTCTTGAATATTGCTCGCATTTGTGGAGAGGAGCCTCCAAGTATTCTCTTAACACCTTAGATGCAATTCAGAGGCGAGCTATCAGACTGATAGGTGATCCTACATTAACTGACACTCTCGACTCCCTAGCCCACCGTAGATCTGTCTCCGCCCTTTTCCCTTTTTTATAGATATTACCATGGCTTTTGTTCTGACGAAATAAAATCGATAATCCCACCAAAGGCTTCATTTGCGCGAAATACACGATTTTCTAAAATTCAACACCCCTACGCGCTTAAACTAGATACTAATCGAACAAACGCATTCGCCAATTCATTTATCCCTATGACATCTAGAGACTGGAACTCTCTTCCCCGACCGTCTTTCCAGCTACTTATAACCTTCAATCTTTCAAGACCAGCATCCACAGATACCTTCGACTGCTACCCAATCCCTAAATCTACCCTTATCTTCACGTTACAAGGGTCCACCACGGACTTCAGAGGTTGTACCTTCTTGGTGCAACTTCTTCTTGTATCAATATCATTATAAAAAAAAATGGCCAGTCAACTAATCGCCTCATCTCCTTGAGAACTTTTGAATCTCTCCTTAGATGGTTACACAGATACCAAGGTTCATTTAACTAGTCTGAACACTAGAAATGTTAAAAAGCAAAAAATTAAAGGTTGTACTTGATTTTTTTTTAATTTTTAATATCTGTAGTTATCTATGATTTTCAAAATCACATAACTCACTTCCTTCCACGGTCTTTTTCACGCCATACAACCTTCAGTTGCCTAAGACCTGCATCCACAGGTACCTATACCTGTCTGGAACCCAGTTCCTAAAATTTCTTTCTTTTATCCTTATTTTCACGATGCATGGCTCAATCCAGCCAGGCCTTTGGTAGCTGCATCTTTTTGATGTAACTGCTTCTTGCATCAATTTCATAACAAAATTTCGGAATCTTAAACTATATTATTTTGTAGTATCATAATTTAACTACTATTATAAGTTTAGTTAATAGATAAATGAAATTCAAAAAATATATATTTTAATCATTTTATCTATTTTTTTCATCAGTATTTATTTAAATTGCACAGCAATTATATATTTATCCACTATTGTGACGATTCTAGACTCTCATGCATAAATCCAACATTATTCAAGCATTTATTCCCAAGGCCTTTTGCATGACTAAATAGAAACATACAGATACTGAGATACTCTTAATACACATACAATATTATAATTTTCTAAATTAGATATCCCTTTCATGATTTTATTCTTATTTTACTTTCTCTTGTGACTTTGTGAAATATAGATAATCTAGATCTACAGCGTTTGTCATATTTTTTATTTTAGATTTTTCCTATATTATAAATAATACATTCATGAATATATTAGATTAGTGTTTCCTATCCTTTTCAGTTTTATCACCCCTATAACAAAGCAAGTCATGTGTCCTCAAAATAATTTTCAATCATACCATAATTGTTTTTCTGTTGGTGTGTTTGTCTGGTTACGATACCTAAAGTAACTTAAGAATGACAAGTCTTAAAAAGTTCGTTCTGGTGTCAAAATGTTTACTTTTCCAGTATTGAGAACTGATTATATTGTGAACCTATAATAATAAAACTTGAGCAAGATGCGAGTTAGGTTTCACAAAAAAGAAATAAAACAAAATTGAGTTTTGAATTCGATATATTTCGGGGGTGAACCCATCATCAGGAGTCAAAGTAAACTAGATTGTGAACCGTCTACCTTCCGAATTTCAGGTTCAAAAATGCAGAGAATATCTGTTTTGAATGATTTTATTGATATTTTTATCTATGGTTATGATTTATGATAGTTCCCTTCTTCCACTACCACCTACGAAATTCACTGAGGTAACTACTTAGTCTTAAAAATTAAATCAATTTGTCCTTTATATTATGGAAATATATCTTTTACATACTTCTTAATTTTATTTATTTATTTATTTTATTATTTAATCTTATCCTTTGACAACTTTAACAAAAGGTTTCCAAAAATGAAATTGAAACGTTATTGTAAAAGTTACAATCGGATTGTGACCTCGCTATATTTTTCCCACTCGTGATTCTTCGAGGAGAACTTAACGACGACAAGCGACATCTTACCAACCAGTCAGCTCACTTAAGAAGCTTATCTTGAATTAATGTCCCAAACGTGGTAGATCGATGTCACATAAGCCTAAAAGCCTTCAAAGGTTTTTCCAAAAGATGCAAGTGAATTGTTATTTTGGCCTTGAGAATTGCGCGTTCAAGTCTCCAGAAAAAAATCTTTAGAAGAAGCTCCTGTATAAGAATTTCGCCGTGTCAACTTTCACCGATTCTTCGGTCTGATTGCAAAGCCACCCACGCAAATAGAGCCCTCTTCCTTGTAACCTATTTTAAAAAATAAGAGAATTCCTTACATCCATCACACATTCCAATCTTGGGTGGTTTATTTAATACGTGCATAAATCTGGACCACACATTTTCTTTAACAATGACGTTAATCAGCTAAGCCCCACTCTTCTTTGGTATCAAATTTATACATTAAATAATATGGCAGACCCGAATTCAATAAAATTGATTCTGAATATGTAAAACATAACTACAATTCAATTTTTACTAACTTTTTCAAAGGCTTAAAAGATAAATTTATTGAAAATTAGTGAGATTAAAATATTTATTATAAGAACAGTATACAAATATTTAAAGGTAACATAAATTTTATTATTATTCCAAGTAGGGCATTGGATACAGATGAAATCTATAGGCTTAATATTAATTTAAAATAAAAATAAAGTAAAAAAATTCTGGTGTGATTAAGCACACGATACGAAAATTTTATTTCAAAAGAGATAGTTCTAGCTATTATTGTTATATTTATTATATATTTACTTATATTTTTTTCATAGTTTTAACCGATTTTGAAATATTTTGAAAAACTAATCAAAAATAGCGATTTTTTTTCCAAGATTAGAAGACTTTTCTATACCGATAACACTGACAAAGAAATAATTATACTAATTTATTTATAAGCTATTATCTAGATCTATAATAATAATAATTATAATTATCATTACCACCAAAAGTATAAAATCTTAAGACTGGTTTGAAGCAACCACCCCCTCCATTCATCTTTCTCTCTCATGCCAACTCTTTCACCTGCCTAAAATTCCAACATCCCATATCTTTCATTATCTGGGGAAAATACTCCAATCTGGTTCTTCCTCTTCCCATTTTATTTTCCACAACGGCCTCTAAAAAATCTCTTAGCACTCTTCCATGTCTTAAGTTGTGCCCTATCAATTGATATCGTCTCTTCTTTAAATTCTAATATACCATAGTTTTTCTTTCTCTATTTTTTTTACAACTTTCTCGTTTGTAATTTTTTCTTCTGTAACACCACATTTTGAAGGCCTCCGATTTCTTACTCTCTACCTCTCCAATCGTCCAGGTTTCACATCCGTAAATAGCGATACTCCATACTTATGTCTTTTTTTTCTAAGCTAATTGAGAAGGATAATAATAATTTAGGATTATGAATTAATTTCCATTTTAGCTTGATAATTCTAGATTTAATTTCTATTTGGCTCATTGTACATTTTATTTCCTTAACTTGTTAAGTTCTCTCCGCTTATTTTTATTCGTCCCAATCTCGTTTGCTCTTGCTTTGTACAAACTAAGATTTTTATTTTGCTCTAATTTATTTTCATTTTGATCCCATTTAGACTAAATTCTATAAAAAATGTATTGTCATGTTCTTAAGACTTCATTCTGTTATGATTATAGAATTTCAATTAACTCGTCCTTTGTTCTCTAGTAAATTCTAGGTGTTAATTGTTTATTTCAGGAAAATTACTTTGCAAGCTGGAAAAAGGTCAGCCAGTTTGTTTTCGTCTAGCCTGTCTCTGGGTCAGATTCTGACCGGATGACCTGAGACATAAAACCGAATAATCCGTGGGAGTCGAGCAAAGCATTTTAAAACATGACCAGTTCTCGAAAAGAAAAGAAGGAAAGTTACTTTAGTAGGTATGAACTATTTTTAACTTATCTGCAAAAAAAAAACTCCATAGAAATAAAATTCCACCATTATCCCCAGTATAGAGAACTTGATTTATCATTTGAAACAACGTTAAATAATCCTTTATTTTTTTCAGGGCTCTGTGCTTTTAGGATTTGCTCTCTCTTCCAATATTATCATTTAAATAAAAATCCAACCTCTCCAAAGATAAATCAAAAGTCCGGGACATATATGAACTTTCAAGAAGAAGTAAAAGATAGTTTGTGGCGAATTCATAATTTTTTTCCCGGTAACCATTTTCTAATAAGCTATAAATTTATAAATAAGTTAAAATTTTCAATTTCGGAATACATTGTCTTTTTTTTATTTTTATTATAAATCTACTTTCAATTCCGAAATATTTAAGATATGATAAGTCTTTAGAGAGGTTGAGGTTTTAGCCCATACCAATGTGCACGCTTAACGAAAGGTATTACGTGTCTTTCTACTTTTAATATTCAAATGTAAAAAAAAAGCTGAAAGAATGAAAAAAACAATTACTTTTAGTAATTAAATTTTGCTTTCGTTCAAAATGATAGTCTGAAATTGAATCTTGACACTTTTGTTAGGTGTTTTTGCCAAATGTTAATTCCATTATATTCTTCTTGCTATCAGATTTAAGTATAGGGTTATGTTTAAGCTTAAAGAAAAAAGTATAATTTGTCACGGAAGGAAGATTTTAAGGCATTAGGTTGCACAAAAAATTGTTCAAATCTAAAACTGAATTGATTTAAAAAAAAAAAAAATAAAAAAAATTGCTCTTGAAATTGAACAAATTTTCCATTGTATTTATTTTTAAATGCAGCAGGTTGTCTAGTCTAAAGATTAGCAAGATAGAAGATAGACTTCCAAACTTATGGTGGGATTCGGCTCTACTAAATAATAAATTAACTTACATTACAAGCGATTCACTTATATGGCTAGTAGTGCAGTGAGATTTTTCTTACCTGAAAAATTAAAAAAAAAAACATGGATTAATTAAGATCATTTTAGAATATTAAAACTAATTTTTATTTTTGGTCTTAAATTATAAATAAGTGATTCTTTAATAATTTTTAAGGATTTAGGTGTCGGTTCTAGGTGAAACATTATAAGTTACTTAAGTGATTCTTTTGGGATAAAGATATTTCATTTTAAAATTAAAGTTTCCAGATTCATTTATAAGATTATATATTATATATTATGGCTTATTATTTTATTAATTAGCAATCTTATAACTAAATACATGTATTTTTTTTTAATAACTAAAGGTGTGACCATGGTCCTGATATGTTCCAAACTCCGGTTCCCAAAGGAGGCAGCCTTCTTAATCCCAGTTATGTTCCGCAGAACTGTATCCTATTGTAAATGAATGGGGAATCCTAGAGAGAAATAGGAGGCGACTCACTATTTTCGCTACTGCTATAGTATAGGGTATAAATGCTGGACAATATAAAAGTGGATAGCTAAAAATGAGAAAAGTGCTAACAATTATATATTATTAACACAGGCTTGCACATTTATAAATTTATTCAAATTCTAGGTAATTATAAAAAATATTTAAATTGTAATCTTTCTTGGTCATTGTGCCGTCTCTTCGTGCTCTGCATTAATTTCATTTCTTATTTTATCTTTAGAATTTAATCTTTCTATCCCATTTTAAATTTTTTCGATTTTTTTTTTAATCAGGAATTAAGCTTAAGAAGATTTAACGAATATTCATAAGGGCTAAGACATTCGTGTCTGATCAAGAGATGTTTACAAAAGTACTATGCAGGCTTTATTGGTTTCACTAACTCTAATATTAATATAAGCTGCATTTGAATACTAACATCATCGTAAGGCTATCACTTCGAGGACTGGTTACATGCAAATATACGCCTCCAACTGATTCTTTCTTTAACCTCTTTAAATCTCACATTCTTCGTTATCCAGGGATAATAAACTAATCTAGGACTTTCTCTCCTATTATATGTGCCATTTGACCCTGCAAAATATTCCTCAGCAATCCTCCCCAAGTTTAGTGCTAATCTCATAATCGATCCCTTCAGAAAATATAAAAACATGAATAAATAAATAGGTATTGTATTATATGGAAGAATTAATTAATTAATATTCTTGGTTTCTTGTTTCTCTTACTTTTGCTAACTTATCTTGAACTGACTTTGGCTATAATCACGGCGATTATTATTTTGTTTGTGGCTTTGAGGAGAGGTTATTTATTGAATCGAAGAATCCTTCATATTCCGGAGCAATAGTGTAGATCACCTCTACACCTGATTGTAGAAGGACTAATTCCTCATTACATTACCAAAACAAAAATATTCAAGGTTCATCTAATTTATTAACACCATCAGATCTTGATAAGGAAAAATATAAAAATTAATAAAAAATAATGCGCTCAACTTTTGTAGTATTAATATTTAGACGACTATTATTTAAAAGAATTTGTAAAGTATCCACATATGCAAATCAATTTGTAAAATGTTCAAATTCAAAGTAGGTACAAATTTGCCAAGAAGCTGTATTACTTCATGATAATAAAATTTATCTAAAATATCTTATTAGCTTCAAATCCTTAGCTCCACAATAATTTACTTTTGCTTTCTTTCAAAAGAGATTTATTTTGTTTAAAGAAAAAGAAAATCAGAGGAAAAATTGGAAATATTTTTAAGATTCGGTACGCTCTCCTTACATTTTGCATATAGTCGGACGGGCTGAAACACTTGTTTGTTGCTTTTCCTATGGTAACATGTGAAAAATTATTAAGAAATAAATAAATATATCTATTTTTTGCATTTTTTTACTGGAATTTCTGAAGATAGAGATCTCAAAATCGAATCAACTCTCTGCATTAGAATTCCAACAATTTTTGCACCAAAATGAACGTTCCATGACTTTCCGTCATTGATTTATCGAGAGTTATGGATTCTAGACACACAGAGAGACAGAATAAATGATGGTCAAACATTTTTCTCCACGTTCCAGACATTGTTAAGCTAAATTAGCAAAAAAAGAAAAAATCGAATAAATTCAATGGATCGGCCCTTCCGACAGCCAGTTTTCTCTGATTTACGGATTAATATGATAGTTATATCTGTGAATTATAAATATGAAAGATTGGCCATTCATTATATTAATAGAATTTAAGCAGCATTAAATACTGTTAGTTTTGTGGTAAATTACTGTTTAAAACTGTATACCTAATTAAACCCATCTCAATTCCAACCACATTATTTGAATTTGTCTGAAAATCGGATATTGGACTTTAGAACCTTCTATACTAGAATTAAAACTGCTGTATATCTTACTGACAGTCAGCTTAGCCAAAAAATATAAATTATTAATAAAAAACTTGAAAACTGATATCAATGGATTTGTTGTTAATGAAATGAATTAAAATTCACTTGCCATATTGCTTATTATTATTTTACTTTATATGAAACCAACTTGTAAAGGCTTTTGGCATCGATATTTATTTTCAATCAGCTTACTTATCTATTTTATTTATCTCTCTGTTTATTGTAATGTGGATAATATTTATGTTTATATGTAACTTACTTGTTAAGGCTTTTGCTGTAGAAAATTAATTAATTGATTTAATTAAAAAAATAAATAACATTTTTATTAAAGAATCGAATAGGTATAGAGAGATCCTGCATGGAGGTAGGTGGAGGGTCATTAAACTAGGACAAAGAAGAATGGATTGATTATTACTTGATTTAATTTTAAAAAATAAATAAAAAAAATTGCAATTAAATATCAATTAAAATGCATTAAAGGAAGTTATTTGGATCAATCTAAAAGAGAGAGAAAGAAAGAGAAATTATTATTTGAAACGACATGAATATTTATTTCATTTCTAAGACTAGATTTCAAATTTAACTATTTATTGATAAACATCATATTTATATGTATTATATCAATTTCCATTCAATTCAATCATATGAATGGAATACAGAGATTTATTTATGAATAGGCAAGTTGAGCAACGTTGGACAAAAGAATGATAATTAAACAGCAGTCTTATTCACTGGAATTGACGAAGAAGCTCTAAAAGCGACATTCAATCTTCAGGTGACTTGAATAGGAGGCCGCACCTCTACAGCGAGAAAGGCTTTTTCTGAATCCATTCAGCAGGGAATCTTTTATAAGAAAATGACAAAAATCTTGTTTGGGATTTTTACACGACCATGTATTAAATAAAAAGTGGATATTGTTTAGAGTGAGACCACCCATTTCGTATAAAAAGAATCATTAATTAAATTTTCGATGGAGACCTCGGATAATGGAGAAATAAATTTATTAATTAAAATAACTTTTTACCAGGACTCATATGTAAAAAAACTCATCAAAGTCATACATCTGACCTCGAAACATACAAATTCAGTTTTTTTTTTTTAATTAATCGTCTTTCACTTCTTATTCAGTGAATACCTCAATGTAGGTACTTGTTTTTGATTGACACTTTAATTATTAATCTGAAAATCAAATATAACTTGAAATCAATATAAAATTCCACTCATTTGTTAAAAAAGCAACATAATTGAAAACTTTGAAAGTTTATAAAAAGAAAATAAGGACAAGTTTTATGTGTGACTTTATTAATTATCAGCCAACGTTTCGTCGACTTTGCTGACTTCTTCAGGGCTTCTACAATTATAAGAACATTATTAATATGAAGTTACAAAAGTACAATTACAATTCCAGAACAACATGACTATTTGGTGAGTAAACTATTAATACATGTTTTTTCTGAAATTGTAATTGTACTTTTTGTAACTTAATAATGTTCTTGTAATTGTAGAATCCCTGAAGAAGTCGGCAAAGTCGATATAACGTTGGCTGATAAATAAAAAAGTCACACATTTTTTTTAATTTTTTTTTAATGATATTGATGTGAGAAGGAGATACACCAGAAGGTCCATCCCCTAAAGGCCTGTACGGGCTGGCCCCTCCATCGTGAAAAGAACAGAGTAGAAGGAAAAGAAGCCGGGATCACGGGCCAAATCTCAGAAAGTTAGATATAGTCCAATTTACTAAGTTTTTAGGGGCTTCGAGCAGTGGTAAATTCTCCGCGCGATAAATTAGGTTAAATTTATCTCCCACATAAAAAAACTTGTCCTTATTTTCCTATTATAAACTTTCAAATTAATACAAATAATGGACGGAAATGATAATAGTAATTGAAAACATTTAAACTCTGACATATTCCTAAAGGTATTTAATAATGATCAATAGGTATTTATCATTTTATAGGTAAAAAATAATACTTTTCCTTGAGGCCAATTTCAGATGATTTATTTAATATCCGCCTTTGATTAAAAAAATCACGCATGCTAATCAATTCGAGGAAATCCAACCATGAGCAAACTTTGAATAAAGTCTCAATCAAGAGAATACTTAGAACAGGTGAGTGAGCGTGTCTGTTTACTTATAGATTTCTTTGACTCACAAGTAGAAATATAAATCTAAACTAAAAAAATATTTGTGAATATTGGCAAGAGGAATGTGACTGAATCTGATTTAGTTAATCTGATTATCCATGGCACCTTCCATCACTATTTATAAGATAAAATGAAAAAATTAATCTAAATAAGATGGAAAAGAAACAGACAAATTTATTCAGAGTGAAATTAAACAAAATAAATATATTATTAAGAATAATCTAATATCTCGACTATCAACTTACTATTAAATTATTTTGATTTTCTTCTTACTTTTTAGATCACTCATAAGTTTCAGGTATTTACAATACTAATTTAAATAATACTTTAAGAGATAATTTCATACCATTTTCTTTAATACCTACGTAATTCAATAATTGAACATTTTATATTAAAAAATATTTTCTTTAATTTTTATAAATTATCATGTTAGATAATATTATAAAAATCTGCTTAATAATGTAAAGAGAATAAAAATCCATTCTCATCTCTCAGTGACTATCTTAAATAATACATTTTAAAAAGAGTTATAAGTGTATAAGTATCGTTTGAATATCCCGAAAAAATTACTTTTTGAACTCTCTTAAAAGGAACATTGATACAAAGGAGGAACCCTTATCAACTTAATTGAGAATTTCTAGGGAAAAATAAAATTTTAATTTTTCAAAAAAACTAAACTCATTTTAAATAGTTTATTTTATATAGAGTTAAATGAGTATACTTTCGTTGGAATATTTCGAAAAGAATTACTTTTTTTACCCTCACTTCGAAGGAAGATTGATACAAAGTGGGACCCTTATCAACTTAATTGAGAATTTCTAGGGAAAATAAAATTTTAATTTTCAAAAAAACTAAAACTCATTTTAAATAGTATATTTTATATAGAGTTAAATGAGAATAGTTTCGTTGGAATATCTCGAAAAAAAATACTTTTTTTACCCTCACTTCGAAGGGTGATTGATACAAAGGGGTGATACTTAGCTACTTAATTGAGAATTTCTCTGGAAAATAAAATATTAATTTTCAAAAATCTAAACTCATTTTAAAGAGTATATTTTATAAAAAGTTTATCCTTTTCATTTTGTCAGGATCTACTCAGGAGATCCCTAGTTTCTTCTTCATTTTCTTCCTTTTCTAGTTTTCTCTTTTTTTCTTCCCAACCCTCCTGGATGTCTTCTGAATTTTAAGCCTTGGTAAAGGAGGTTAATTAACCAAAATAAGCTAAGGGGCAAAATACTTTTCTTTTGAAATTCCGCCGGTATGAAGTAGTAGGTTTAAGGTGTGGAAGAGGTTGTCTTCACACAGCTACGACCAGCAATCGTGATTCACACAGGAGGAGAGGGCCCTGGAATCGAGAATAAATGTGTTTTTTTCTTTAAAATTTAAATTTTCCTCTCCAAAAATATCATCCAGATAATTGGATTATGGATTAACTATACCAAAATATACCTAACGATAATTTGTTATTTCTTTCATAACTAATTTAGAAAAATCAAACACAAAAAACCAAATAGCAATATAACACACATCTAAAATGCACAATACACATCAATCAATCACGAAAATGCACAGAATTGCCCGATATCCGATTCACCATCCACTGCAATCCCAGCCAAGATTTTATCAGACACCATTTATAGCAAGATATAGGAACAATAAATTGATTTTCTGATAAAACATGTCAGTAATAATATCCTTTCGTTGATGGAAAAGTGACATCCAAAAATTATGATTTTCAGTAGAGCTATTTTAAAAATTTTAATTACTTGAAAATTTAAATTTAGAATAGTCAATGTGTCTAAATTGATTTTTTTTTTTTTTTGGCTTTTCGGCCATGGTAGCCATAAGCCATTTGACGATACTAATTATTTTTATTTTTGCAATTTGTCTCTACTCCCGGGGTCAGATTTTGGCCGGATGCGCTCGAGCCGGATTCGAACTCAGGTCCTCTTTGGTTAGCTGGCCGACATGCTACCGCCTGGCCTACCCGACCCCCCCCCTAAATTGAATTTATTTTCATGTAACAACAACAATTCAATGTATTCTTTGCACTGGTATAAATGTTTTCGAAAATTTGATGATTTCAACCCTAATAAGAATTGAAAGTTTCGTCTCTTGTAATTATGACACTTTTCCATAAAACCCGATACTTTCTTTTACATTAATGTTTGCTTTAAAGATATATATGACGCTATTTAAATTCACAAATACTGTTTATTTATCATTATTTATGAAGAAAAATGTCACATTTTGACGTTTTATATTAAACGAAACTAATTAAAGTACACTTACCTTTTTGAACAAATTCGACACAATTCGAATAAGACGTTTTTCTATAAAATAGTATTGTGATCTCGGTAAAAACTAAAGCGACAATATGGTGGCAAAAATGTAAAACTACCTTTGTGTAATTTTTCAATATGAAAATATCGGCTTCTTGGGTTCTTCATGAATAATTATTTCAAAAATGGCAATTTTTGACTTGTGTCACTTTTCTATCAACGAAGCGATATTAATTTGAAAGCAGTTAAAAAATTCAAATAAAACGAAACTTGGACTTCTGATAACAGGAGAATACTAGATTTTTAAGAAACATATAAGCGGTACCTCTAAAGCACGCGGCTACCTGACTCCCCTATAGAAGTTATATACCATAATTAGAAAAATTTGCCTAAAAATTGCTTTTAAGCTAATCGCATGAATTATTATATAGGTATAATATAGTTCTAAGAAATCTATGAATTTCTTTGGTTGATATGAATTTTTCGTTTCCTCGTGAAGTCAGAAATCGCATTAAGGCAGTCCCACCGTTTCCTATGCAAAAATAATTTAATTTCTATCTCACTAAAAATTAAGGAAGGCTGAGGTATTGCACCATCGAAACGAAAAGCGAAAGCTTCTAGTTTCCCGGATGCCTAATGAATAGCTCATGTCTTCCAGGCTAAATCTAACTAAACAGAGACATCAGCACAGCCACTCATCGATCATCAATCAAATTCCGCTTTCGTTTCCGTCTTCATTTACACCTGCATCTCATATCAGAAAAGAAAAATTCAGTCCTTGAATAATAAATGAACGGCGTAGTTAAGTATATTTATAATAATTATTTATTTCTTGTTTGTTGCTTCCAGCCAGAGGCATATTTGTCCAAGCTTCTTGAACAATTATGGCAATGATAATACGAATGCGATATCAATTTTAAAATAATAGAAACAGGTACTCTAAGATTTATTTACCATCAAATCAAATATTAATTATCCCTATCTCTTGAAAATCTTATTCATTGCTTATTTTGTAAAGTTCAAAGATCCAATTTTTTATAATTACGTTTACAAATAAATAAATCACTAAGAACTAAGAGTAGAACATAAGAAGAAATATTCTTAATCTTAATTTAAAACATTCTGAGGATATTTGTTAATTATGTTATAATTATATATAAATATTACCCATATAAACCCATATAAGCACAAAACTTATAACTTGATAATTATCATTCTTTAGAGTAAGATAAACATTCCGAGTAGCTTTCATCACACTCAAAGTAATGTTCCAAGTTAATTTCTTATTTAAAGAATTAAAATTACTTTGAAATAATTTAGTAAGAATTTTAATGAAAGAAGGAAATTGGAATAAATTCAAGAAATTTCTCATTGTCTATTATTTATCCACATGTTCTATGTATTAACTCTGTATTTCCTAGTGGTGTTTAGCTATTTTCAATTCTACTGAAGAGAGAGGGCTGAAAGTGACTTTTCACCAACAATTCTATAACTATAAGTAGGATGTAAGCAAGATCAAAGGAATAAGCCGGAAGCACAAACAATCTCAGTAAAATCCTTCTTTCATGCTGATTATCTTAGGCCTTACCGAGTTTTGCTTCTGCCAAATAAGGTATCATAAATGATATATTCTTGAGATAGAATACCATGGAATAACACATATCTTAATATAATTAATTAATGTTTAATAAGAATACAAAAATACTATTTCTAGTAAGATCCACAGGCGAAGCGAGTATTGAGTTGATGTGAACATTTTCGATCTCATTTTTTGCTTATTTGTGTTTAGAAATGTCAAAAACATGAAAGAAAATCATTTTCTGGCATGATTTTTTCCGTCTCTCTCTCCGATACTCACGTTAACTTCGGGAAAATCGTAGAAAGTTCATTCTGTGGGCAAAATGCTAGTAAGTATTTCAAAATGTAGAAGTGATTAGATTTTGATCATTCTAGCTTTAGAAATTTCACTTGAAAAAATGTAGAAAATAGAATTGTTATACGGGAATCTATCAAACTGTTATAAAATGGCATAACCTATAAGCTGAAATTTAGCACACAAGTTTATAGTTATAAACAGCAAATTTATGTCAAAAAATTACTCATACCAGCCCCATTACGATCTGCCCTCAGAAAAACTTGCCTCAACTGCTCAGTTTGCCACTATAAATTGTATATATAGTATATATAACAAGTGAAAATAATTTATTTCGTTAAACATTAATAAGAATTTAAAAATATCAAATAAATTTAAAATTTTTAAAATTCTGAATTGTAAGGTTTGAACTCTCTGAATACTTCTGATTTTGTAGGAAATCGCTAGATTTCTACATTTTGATTATTGGTATTTATAAATGAAATAATTAAGCATATTTACTACTAGTATTAATTGTAACATGAGTAGCATTAAATCCTCATGTAAAATACTTTATACTTTCTCTATACCTATTGGACACATACATTACTAAACATCGTTAGACCAACCACACATCTTTCTATTCTATTGATTCCTAATTTCTAAACAGTGAAAATCTTTTTGAAGTCTCTTGATTATCATTTGGATAGTTAAGAAGAGGAGACTCCGATGTCCCTCGGTGGTCGGGTAAGAATGGATATTGGACTGGTTGGTTACCTAAATGAAGAGAGAGAGACATCCTAACACGATCCGATAAGACAGGAGCTAGAGTTTTACTTACACCAAATCTAAACCACCCATCAACATCATCCATTGCTCAGCTTAAGCCATCATCTTATATATGATTTATATCAAGTTATATAAAACTTAGATGAATTACTCCTATAATGAATGGATAAGATATTAAATAGATTAATAGAAAAGATTTAAAATAAGTAGTGCAAATCAAAGGATAATTATCAAATACGCTGATCAATTCTGGGAATATATACAAGTGAATAGCTTTCTATTAGAATGCCTTCAGAGGATGATTCAACAAATATATAAACGGATTATTCTTTTTTTCTTGTTATTAATTATAGTGCAATCCTGGTGACAAAAAAGGCGATGAAATAGAAAGTAAAAATTAAAAGATAACGGCACTAACCATTACAAGTCCAACTTGAATTATTATGTATGAAATATCATTATTGACAATTTATTTATTGAAGGACTCGTTAGTTAAAGAATAAAAATTTTCTTTGAAAATTTCATGTTTTTTCAAAATAGAAAAAAAAGAAAAATCAGACAAAACTTTAAACTAGAATTTCTAACATTTATTTGCAAGCTTCTGGGTGTTCTGGGCATTCTCTGCCTCTATAGCTTTTGTATTTCTAGTTGAGTAGAGGGTTGTGAATCCAATCGATCCAATCTCCTAAGGTCTTAAAATACTTCCCGTGGGATGCAGAAAACATGAATGGAATTGTAAATATACCAACAATACATAGTGGCTTTGACAGTCACAAGTAAACGAGTAAATGGGACATGTTATTTAACTTCAATGATCATATGGAGATGGGAAGGGGTTTCCGCAGAAAAATTAAAGAACTTTGCATTATAAGCTTTTATCAATATAAATATATTATCTATTAAAAATATTTTTTCATAAAGAGATAATACAATCAAAAAGAAATTGCAAATGTAATTCATATCAAATTTAATTAAAACCAACAAATTTAATTAAAAAAATAGATATTGAATGTAATCGATTGGAGATATAATCAATTATTTTAAGTTATTTTTAATCTTAAGTTATTGTGATTGACGTCAAACGGTCATTTGAGAGTCATTTCGTTGACCCCTGTTTCAATATCTGGTCATTTCATAATTCAGATTTCATTTTAACATGAAAGGACCGAACATTTTTCGAAGAGGGTCTCAAACTGTGCTTATATTAAAATACTCCAGGTTTTGCCAAATTTCAGCTTTCTAGCGTTTGTTGATAATTTTTAGAGACCTTTTATTCTCCCTCCTTTTCAACTATTCAGTTTATAGGAAAATGGAATTGGTCAAGCAAATCATTTCTTGTTAGACTTAGAGTCAACATCGATAGCATTTGATATATTACTAATTTTTTACAATGAGGTTAATTCGAAATTATTTCCTATTCATTGTTTAGACTAAAATTTATCCCTTTCAATAAAATTTATTTATTTTTAATATCTTTCTTGGCCCTTTAATAGAATATTTCAGAATTTGTCTTTTTACTACGTTTCTTGATATCTCACTTTTTCATTTAAAATTGTTAATGCCATTTTTTGGCATTCATCAACAAAATTCTATATTTTTCAAATTTATTCAGTCTATATTTTCTCGAAGTTTACTTCAAAAAAATTTCCAAAATATTAAAATTTGCCCACAGCTTATTTGAGTAATGGAGATTTTCCTTTAATTTTTATTATCAAGTTAATAATTAAGGAGGTGTTTCTTTATTTTATTTATTTATTTACATTAAATTGAATTCAAATGTATTAACTTGAGTTCTATTTCTGAGCCCGACGCGATAATTAATAGCCGAAACATAAAGGTTTTTAAGTAACAATTTTTTATTTTTTAAAATTTGTTTAATTCTTTTAAATAATAAAATTATCATAAAATGCCGTTAATTTACGCTTATCTATAAAGAGTTCTTAAAAATATACAATGGTTTTGTGGAATTTTTCAGCTGATTCCACTCTACACATCATCAAAATAGGATACACTTTCTTTTACTTGATTATTATCAATATTTTACCTATTACCTACTTGTATTATTAGAGTACTTTATTATTAATTTGAAAAGAGGTAAGTAGTTTTATTTGATTATAATATATACTAATATTAATAATAAAAACCAAAGAATACGGTTGCTTATTTATTATCATTGTTTTGTCTACTTATTATTTTCAATTATAGGATGTCTTGAACATCGTATTATGTTATAACATTTTTACGCGCCAAGTCCCCTTTGCGCCGTCGTGCGAAATACTGATTGGTACGTTTTTATACACTGAGACCAAATACTGCGGCTTGTCTAGCGAGCAAGTGGGGAAATATCACCAGACACAATCATGTTCAAACCTGTCACGGCACGCTCGCTGTTTACTGACGAGTAGCAGCATCACTCTGTCATTTAATGGATACGCTCTCGCATAATGGGAGCCCCTGCTATTTAGACAACTATATTGCCAAATCAGTTAAGGGTATCTCTACCCTACAAAAAAAAGGCTCAAGCCATTTTCTCATTTTTACTTTATCCAATGCGAGCCAGTTAAAGTATTGGATCGGTCTTGCGCCAAGCAAGACTTCAAGGGGTTCTCAGGTAAAGCTACGGAACCCATGATCTCAATCAAATTCAAAAATTGTAGTATTCTTTTAGGTTGAATTTTAACATATTGTACATTATTAGATATTTTATTGATTAAGACTATTGTTACCATTAAAGTATTTTACATACTGTCCGAGACAATTTTTTTCTTCAAATGTGACCCAAAAGGCTGGATACCCCTGTATTTATTTATATTGATTGTTTTATAAAAAACTGTAATAAAGATAGAAATCTTTAAAATAAAAATTATAAATTTTAATTATAATAAACGGCTTCCTAATGAGATAACTTGAAAATTCTCACCACAAGAATATTTCTTCCGTTTAGAAATTTTTTTTAAAATCACAAAATGGGATCATTCTAACATAATTTAAGGATCTGATTTCAAGGAAATTAATTTAATCTGCATTCTATGGATTTATTCATTTAGAAAATTACAAATTAATTATTAAATAATATAGTTTATTATTTAATAACTTATTAAATGTTGCACAATAATTGTAATAAATCGTTTTTTTCATTTTTGATCGACGTTCTCTTTTGATTTTCCAATATTCAATAAATTAAGAATTAATTGAAAATATGAGTTCATGTTTTAATAGAATTTGGATAATAATAGTTTTTTCTTTAAAGACCATACATTGAATTTTGATAAGTATAAAAAATTGAGGTTTCATAGATCATATGGTATATAGGGGCCAGGAATTTTAAAATGTGTCCATGAACTCATAGACATTCTGGAGTATAGAAACTTTCAATTAACTTTAGATCTCTTTGTAAAGGATGTTTCTTGCAAAAAGTGTTCTTCTAAGAAGGGGCGGTCGATAAGGGGAAATCATTAGCTGTAAATACCCCATTGATCCAAGTGATTTTATAATATTTAGAGGTTTCAGTTGAAATTTATAAGTTTCATAGCCAAGAAACCATCTTCCAGTAATACAGAATTTCTACAAATTCAATTCACCTATTTAAATATCTTGAACCTTGAACAAATTAAATAATTACTAAGATTTTAAACAATTTAGATTAGTCAAGAGAAATTCTGTGCCAGTTGGAAAATGTATAAACAAACTAATAAAAAAATTCCTGACACTATAGGTATGTAGGTAATTTATAATAAAATAATGTATTTATTACATTATTTAAATACGACACACCTTTTTCATTAACCTTATTAAATCTGCGACGATACGATAAGTTCAATAAAGTATAGGCCTTGGAATATTTATTATATATTTACTTTAGTAAAATATTAAATTGTTTTTTCCAACATTTATTGATTCTAAGAAGTGAGATCAGATGGGCTTATAGGAATATTGCACAAACCATATGTTCAACGTGAAAGAAAAATCCCTATAGCGAGACTTTTATATGAAAAAAGCAAATAAATCAATGACAACTCTAGTGATTTATTTGCTAAATAAATAAATAAATTGTTTCTTTTGGCTAAAGAGAGTTAAATAAATTTAAGCATCCAAATTTGGGCATATAATTTCCTTGAGATAACAAAAGAATTACCCAAATATAATTTCACATAGCTACTCAAATACAAAACAATTTAAAGTTTAGGAAAAACTGTTAATGTTATCAATTTTCCACCTAGGCCGTTGAACAATGACTTATTAAGAAATCTTGAATTTACTGGTTTTCTGAGTTTAAAACATCAGATATAATCTAATATATATATTTTTAGAAAGTTATTTGTCTAAATTTTTCAAAAAAGTGCCCAAATTATTTTAATTAAACTTTTTATTTGATGGTTTTTATGTCTATAATAAATTTTTATATAAAGAAATATTTGTTATTTATCCCGGAAAAGTCATTTTTACGTTTTTTATCATATGAAATTATTTTAGAGTTTGCTTTAATTATCATAATCAAAATCGTTAAACCGTTTGAGGCATCTTTGGGAAATTATTAAAAAAATGAAAAAAATATTGGAATAAAATCTACTCTTTCAAAAAAAACGCTTTACTGATTCGCTTATTACCTTCACCAGAACGTGTAATGTATTGCAGATTAAATATTTTTGGATTGTACATGCTAATTCCGTATAATGTGAAGTTTAGTGAATACTGAATGGTATAATTAAATGAAAAAATAAATTTTGCCGACAATATTGTATTAACAAGAAGAAATAAAAACAAAAATATTGTATTTTTTTTATCTTAATCTACAATCCCCATTCTCTTATAATTTTATTAGACTCACTATTTTTATTGACCAGAGCATTAACTACATTCAAGCAAATGTTTAGCCTGCCTCAAATTTCATGTCCTTAGATGATTTAATTTTGATTTATCCAGCAAAACGTCGTCGAAAGAAGTTTTTAATCTCATCCTAACTACCTGCAATAATGATTATTTTTTAAAATTCGATATAATATGAATAGAATATAGTCGCGTCCATACTTGAGTTTAGATAAACCAACCTTCCTTTTATATAATACAAATGATTTCATTAGTATTTTCTAATTATCCCCCCAAGATCCTGCTAGACTACAAGTAATATAATTTGTCCCGGACACTGGACATAATCTTTTGCAATTAATTAAATCCTCCAAAAGCGTGACGACGATGTCGTCTGGTAGAGGCAATCGATTAGATAAATAGCGTAAGCTTCTCGTTAGTTTGGAATTTTTAATGAACTCCGCGCCTTCCCTTTTCTGTCTGCATTATCTAAAATGGCTGCTAGAAAAGAAATCGACTCCCGATAGGTAATTAAATCAGGCGGTCAATTTCTAAAGCGAAATCTACAGACAGAGGAGACACAAACTTCTTCGTTATATAACAACAACAACAATCCTTATGAATATTCTCTATGGCCCTTTCTTTCTTTTCTTTCTTTAATTTAGTTTTGATTTTATTTATTTCAAAAGATTCAAGAATTTAGAGTATTCCATTTTAAATCGATCTTCTTCTCCGTTGCAACACAATAGCTTTTAGATTCTTCAAGTCCATTTACTAGAAGTCATTAAATCTAAAATCCTTAAGGAAAAGAAAGTATAATAGTTGTATGCTGCATAAACCTTCAGAACATAAATCGACTGGAAATATTTTAGTAGTTAAGTTTATTAAAAAAATACGAGAGCAATCTTCAAGGATGTTAAACCAATCTTAAAAGGAAAGATGTGGATGTATTTATTATGAACGTAGCAATATAATTATACATTCTTACTTGAAACGTTTAACATTTGTATTTAGTATATGTAAATAAAGTTTTCGCATAAATGATTTTATGGTATTCGATCGAATTTAGAGAACGCGGTGTTGGTTTATAGTGAAACATTCTTCTGGACAACAGTGAAACAATCAGAAGAAGAAAGAAATTCCATGTACTGGATTCAGAAGATCGAATGTTAACTTTTAACTGGAAAAATAAATTTAATTAGGGAAGTCATCACTGGATGATGGATGACCGTCCTTTCAAGTCCATTTCTATGTAATCAATTTTACTTAAAGCTATATGTACTTTTTTTAAAGCTGATTGTAAATAAATAAGTAATAATAAAAAAAATATATATAATGGTAGATCACTCGTATCCATAATAAGCATTAATTAACAGGAATAGCAGGAATTGGATAAAAATAAAAAACAGAGTTTTTTATTAAATGGGGCCAGACGTTTCGTCGATTAATTTCGACTTCCTCAGTGGCTCATTCTATCACTCTTTGTCAAAAGACAATTCCACTACGCGAAGAAACATCCTTTAATCCTTTTTTATTTAAACTATAATACAATGTATTTTGACAAAGAGTGATAGAATGAGCCACTGAGGAAGTCGAAATTAATCGACGAAACGTCTGGCCCATTTAATAAAAACTCTGTTTTTTATTTTTATCAATTCCCTGCTATTCCTGTTAATTAATATATATAATGTTGGAGTTGGTTGTGTTTCACAAGGTTATGGTATTCGGATAAGGTACAGAGATATCTTATGATAAAAAGAATCAGGGATACATTTCTTGTTTTAGCTTAGTAAAATTGGATAACTTTATTTGAATATGGAATTTCGAAAAGGGCACATCTCGCATATTTTTACAAATAAATTTTTTCATATAAATGTAATCTAAAAGCTTATCTCTGCACCTATAGGTACTATGCTCGAAAAAGGCACAACTCTGGTATTTATTTTACTGCCCCTAAAATATAACTCAAATATAAATTTTGTAAATTTTATACTACTTTAGAAAATAATTAGTTTTTTTCATTCCTAAACATTTTCAATTTTTAGACATGTGTCCTTTTCGAAATTGCATATTCAATTTAAGAAGAGCTAAACAATTTTAATTCTTTGAGATCGTGACATAAAGCTGTGGATCTTTTCGGAGAAAGCACACTTGTATCCAGAGGATAAGGCTATATAATCTCATAATATGATCTTAGGCTCGCAGACAAGCTTATTTGCAATGACTACCCTTTCACAATGTTCAAGATATCAAGATCTTGAATCTTGATTGATATTTTCCATCAGTCTCATTTTTAGATGGCCCCACCATGGTCTTCTCTAAGAAGCTGTCTCCCAGAATTTCTTAGAACAACTGTTCATCTGCTCCACTTTAGTGACCTGCTCATTCGAATTTTCTTGCTTTGATTTTGTGAACACATTATATGACCTCTGATACAAATCTCGAGAGGTTTATCCAAATTCTAGAATCTTCCCGATTCCTGATATATAATATGAAAGATTCATTTTATTCATAGGGCTCGGGATCAATTTTTTTTATTCCAGAACTCAATCCTATAAGTATTGTGCTTCATAGCAGATTATAGAGATGCATTTAATATGCACCACCTGCTTTTACATTCTGGTAAAGATACAATTTTTGTATCTTTTTGTTTAATTATCCATCTTATTTAATAATAAACTCATGTATATTAATACTCTTGCTCTACCTATTTACAGTAGCTGGCCAAATTATTATGGAGAGTACACTTTTTTTTATAATTTTCAAGTTTAAAACCCTGAAGAAGGAGGGAAAAATCCTCCGAAACGTCGGTTTGAAAGGAAAGGAGGAAGGATTCCAATAAATTACACCTTATTTTATATGTGTTAATTTTTTCTTTCCTCACTACCTCTGGGCTGCCTTCCATTACATTCAATTCAAGTTTAATTTTGTGAGCAAATAAATTGTTTTTAAATAATTTGTTTTTCTTTATTTTTTTTGCTGGTATCGTTTATTCGCCTGATATGAACCCCTTAGAAAACCTATGGGAGTTCACGAAACGGGAGATCCCCAAAGAAATCATGACCACCAAGGGGCTATTGATAGAAACTCTTATCAGACTGTGGCATTACAGCCCCAATCTCCAAAACAAAGCAAAATTACCCATAAAAAGCATGGCCCGACGCCTGGAAGCCGTAATCGCAGCAAAGGGTGGGCATTACAAAATATTAATATTTTACTTAATTTTTAATATTATTAATATTAATATTTTTATAAAAAATGAATAGATATGAATAAGTAATTATGTGGTTTTATATTCTAAATAAAGTATTCTAATAAACAAAAATAGCTTCAAGATCCAAAATCATTTATTTTCTTATTAAATTCATTTAAACTTGAAAATTTCTAATGTCCCTAATAATTTCGCCACCCATGGTATATATTTGAACCATTTCAACTGACCTTCGATAATTTAAAAAATCCAAGTTCTAAATACCATCTATAAAATCATTTTTTTTCACCTCATAGTGATAGGAGCTTACTCTTACTACGATTACTTCCCCACCCTCACCAAAATATATTATATATTGAATATTCCAATATTTTTATATTAATCTATAGATACGTAAGTATATATATATTTTTTAAATTATTATTATTATTTAATTTTTTTTCTAAAGCTTAATAAAGGTCTGAAAGATATTAATTTGCCGATGGTAATAGATTCAAATTTACAAGAAAATCATAAGTTGGTGTCATCTATTAAATCCGATGGAATGGAATATTTTTAATTATATGTCAGAGGGGTTGTTTTCACCCCCTCGGGTTCGATTCCCGAGGGGTGAAAATCAACCCCTCTTCGACAAAAATTGAAAAATTTTCACCCTTCGGGTTCGATTCAAAAATATTCCATTCCATCGGATTTAATAGATGACACCAACTTATGATTTTCTTAATAAAAGGTCAATATCACCTCTCCCCGAAAATATTTCTAGGTAGGTACATGTCTGGTCACAACATTAACAAACAAATTTAGGGAACGCGGTGTTGGTTTATAGTGAAACATTGTTAAAATTAAATTAGGTTGGAGTTGGTGGTGCTACAAGGAGAAAATTAAAATACAAAGATTTTTTTAGTTTACTCTATATATTTCGAGCTCTTAACTCATCGTCAGGAGAACATTGACTAAAGATAACATGAAATAATGAACAGAATTTATTTTAATTTTAATATGATGGACAGTTATTTATGACTTAGTGTATATATATGAAAGAATTATCAGAGGGATGGGATGGCCTTAGAGCCGTGAGAACAGATGTAGGGGACAAAGGGCTGGAATAAAGAAAGATATTTATACTTGGAAGTTGCCGAAAATTATGTATGTGTTATAATATATATATAATAATATATAATAATATAATTTTTCTCCTTGTGAAACACCACCAACTCCAACCTAATTTAATTTTAATATAACAAACATATAAAATTGTAATTTTAATATATCGTCGGCTGAGAGTGTAAAACTGCTACTCCATTTTTTATCATATATGACATATTAATACCGTTTGAAAGAAAAAGAGATGCAGCATCGTCCAAGTAAAACTGTTATTTAAAATTACGATTGTAAGTTGTAGAAAAAAAAATTGAAAAATAGTTTCTTTCCATAACAACAATATTAAATTTTGTTTGTTTTTTCTCTGCCCTGTACAATTTCCTTGTTGTGAGTTTGCAGGTTTACACTCTAAGTCGACGATATATAATTTATAAAAAGGAAAAATAACAATACTATAAAAGCTTGAATTCAAAATATTCACTCAGATGTGATATCGTCAAGAAAATGTTAATTGCTGAGCTGAAATCATAGTAAACAGTGGGAGTAGAACAAACAAACTATATTATAATATGTATCAATGGAATCTAGAATTTATAATTTTCTTGTTCTAGATTGGTAAACATTTTAAAACAGGTTGAGAATAAAAGACTCGAGCATATAGAAAAGTTAATCAGTCTTCTATTTACATAATGCTTGGTCTTGAACTAAGAAATTCCAAACACCATTTTATGTGTTTTTCAAACAAACCTAATTGCTTATCAAATAAATTAGTAAATGGTGAAAGCCAAATTGATCTGCCTGATCAGGCAAAGAAAAAGAAAAATTTATATGCATCTATTTCCTTATAAATTGTTTTACCTTTTAAAACGTTTCACTTTTCATCATTAAAATAAGAGATTAATAGGTGAACTGGATTTCGTAGTTTTATTTCTACTATTTCGAAAATTCAAGCTATTCAGATGTATTAGAGAGGAAAATAGAAAAAGGTTTCGAATCAGAACTACGAGAAAGGCAATCAACGACAAAGCTAGTGAATTATTTGTTTTATTAAAACGTTAAGACAGAAGGTACAAACATACATTACTTGTATTATTTATTTATTTACGATCAGATAATTGAAAAAGCCTTAAGCTTCATTCCATAAATTAACAGTGAAGATATTAAAAAGTCTTTAAAATGAAAATTAATTTATAAGAAAAAAAAACTTCATCACAAGGACACTTTCGGATATTGTATGCAAATATCAAGTAATAAATTACCCGTTCAAGATTCCTATCGAAATAATATAATAATAACAAAGATATAAAGCCTTTTATGTAAATAATCTCCTCGGCGATAATCCTAAACCTACTTCTTACTTCTCTAATAGCCATATCTCCTTTTCTAAGTGAACTTCTGATATATATGATGTATATATCAATCTATAGCTAAATCCATTTGAACAATTGAAAGCAAAAATGTTTCTTTACAAGTTATTAAGTCAAATATGAGCATGTCATTTACATAATAGAAGAGTTTATCCATTAGGATAAAAGGGAAAGGGAAACGAATTCTCAAGAAATGAATGAAGAGAAGAAATATCTAGACGGCTCGGAGGATCGTCGATATTGCTCGATATTCGTTTAAAACCTGTTCTGTTTTTTATAATATCTATTGAAAATTGAATCATTAGAATTGAAATATGATAAAAAAATCAATTAAAAGAGATCATTTTTGTACTAGATCAGGGGTGTCCAACCTTTTGACTTACACGGGCCGCATTTGAAGAAAAAACATATGCCTCGGCCCCCATATAAAATTTATTAATTCTATAGATATTTCTCAATAAAAAAAGATAGTTAATAATGTAGAATAATATAATCCACTATGACAAAGAATAAGTAAAAATGTCATAGCACAATAGTTCATTTCTTTCAGAATATTATTTTTAAATCACTTAGCATTTTAAAAGTTTTAATTACTGAAATAATAAATCTTTTAGAAAATGTAAATATGAAATGAAGAATAATTTTTAAATATTCGATACTTAATCATTTTTTTATCTGAAAGCTGAGTTTATAAATTTGCTTTAGTGAATAGCTAGAAAATAGGTTTACGCATCTATACATAAATTCATATTTTCAAAAAATGAATAACTATTGTGAAGTCAGGATGTATTTATGTCTGGTTAGATAAGTTTTATAAAATTTTAATAAAGAGACATTAAGTATTAAATTTTTCTTTCAGTTCAATCTCTGATTAGAGCTCCATAAACATTCTATCATAAAATTTTCAGGTAAAATATTTATATCTAATAAAAATAGAGTCAAAATATGCCACAATTGCGATTATTTTTTTTCAAATTCAAAATTGAAAATCTGCCCTTTTATTGTTCGAAAACTTTTGGGATGATTTTCTAATTTCTTCTTATTATAGAAAAAAAAAACAAATATAACATTGTATCAGATATGTTTTCCTGTAAGTAGTTACATAAAAATCTTAATGTTTCAAGAAAGTTTATAATTTTATGAGGGCCGCATTCATTGCAGATCTGGGCCGCGGGTTGGACAGCCCTGTACTAGATAAAAGAATTATAATAAAGAACTTTAAAAGGATCATAGGGAGATGGACAAGAATTTAAATCAAATAAAATGTTTCTTAATTAAATGGGCAAACGTTTGGAAAAATATGTAGATTCAATAGTGGATTAAATAGTATTTATTTTAATTTTTTATAATTGTTATAAAAAGTTATAACAAGAGAGAATCTCAATTGTTTTTTAATGTTTTATCTTTGTTTTGATGACAAATTATTGTTGTTTTGGAAAAGACATACCATTTGAAAATGTTTTTCTTATAGTTAGAACTCTGACAAATAAGTTCATCAAATGAGCCACTGAGGAAATCAATCGCTAATCAGTGACGAAACGTTTGGCCCATTTAATTAAGAAACTTTGCGTTTGATTTAAATAAATTATTGTCCAACTCATTACGTCCTTTTAAAGATTTGATTATGGATGCAAACAATGAAATAATATATAATAAACAACTTTTAAAGAGAGAGAAAGAATAAGATCCGAGAATTTTCATATACATTTAAAAATAAATATTAATATAAATACTTGGACACGACTTTGAATGTTTTTTTTTCTGTTTAGACCACCCATTGAGTAAATATGATCTTAAACCCCGTTTCAATGCTTTATATGTAGATTATTTTGCTAAATGGTCATCTAGGTTCCGGAGGCCAATATGAAAAAAAATGTAGATTAGATATATACAAATTATACAAATTTACCTATACTTATATAAAATAATCTATTAAACTTATTTCCTTTATTAAATAAATATTACAATTTATAAGAAAAACACAAGAGCTTATTTATTAGATCCGAGATGGAATCGTTATTTCTAATTATATGTCAGAAGAATTGTATTACCCCTCGAAAATCGAAACCGAGGGTCAAAATTAGCAATCCGGACTGATTAGCTAAACATTGAGCAGGGGCGTGTTTAGGCGGGGCCAAGGGGGCAGTGTCAACGCCAATTAGAAGACAAGGCCTCTGCAGTACCCCACAAAATGTTCGTGACGTCACGAAGGGTAGTCCATCAGTTCCATCCTAGACGCTCTACACTTGTATTCCAAGTGGTAATCATATTATTATTTCTCTACGTTTTTTTTTTTTTTTATTTATTTATTTATTATTACCTACTAGATTTTTTTTTTTCTTTTATTGGCCTCGAGAACATAGATGCCCATTTAGCCAGCCGATCGTATTCGTTCATATTTCCATAAATTCGCCAGCCCTCAAATGCTGATCCCTAAGGCGGGCCGCTCGGGGGCACAGATAGGGCAAGCAGAGCATCCCAAACCGATCCCTCCGCAACCAGCCAAAAGGCATCACGAATGGCCGACGAATATAGAGCTATAAAGAACGTACTTGTTATAAGTCCCTTCAATGAGGGATAAAACAGAAGACTTGTTTTAACAAGTTACCTAGTCTAACACCACTAGAAAAATTAATATATAGTAAAAATTGACTATGTGATGGAACCTATACATTTTTTATAAGCTATATATCTAGATAAAAATGCTAATAGATAAATTAATTAAAATATCCGAGTCAAGAAAGGATGATATCTAGCAAAAAATATGTTTAATTATAGTTCGAACCCAATTGAAATTATGTGTTTGATGACTGTTTCTGCCAGTATGCCCCCGTCAGACTACTAGATAGTTGTAGAGTTAATTTTATTTATTCGCTTCTAAAGAATTAGTAGAGGTTTTTATTAATTTTTGTTGAAGTTGTAAAACTTGACCGTTTTTATTTTTAACAGGTGTTGAATTCTGAATTTCTTCAAAATTTGAAGTGCAATAAAATGACTTTTTTAAATTGAATATAAGAGTTCAAGTTGCCGATTGAAATATATATTTTTTTTTAATTTCTAAGGAAATCACAAGAGGTTGTCATCTATTAAATCCGAGATGGAATAGATTGTTTTTAATTAAATGGCATAAGGAATATTTTTACCCCATCAGGGAATCGAACCCAAATGCCCAAATTGGCAATTCAGACCAATTGGCCACCCTGTGAAGTGAACCTCTCTGACAAATGTATCGCACTAAATATTTCACTCAAAGATCGTCCCTGTAAATATTTCCTTAAGCATAGAATAAAAATAAACTTTTTATATAATAATTTATTTCGCTTTAAAATGAAATATCCCACAAATTCATTCCTCCACTTTTTGTTAGCGTCAAATAAGAATTAATTTGATATCTCACGTATTTTGGAAGTTAGAAGGTACGAAACTCTCAGTATGCGGTTTAAATCGCACTTTCCCGACTTATTTGCCATTTTCGGTACCGGCCTCTAAAAAGGAAAATTTTAATTTACAACAATTCATTTGTATAGTATATGATGGGATTAGGATTAATCAATTTTGAAATTAAAAAACAAAGTTCTTAGAATGAATTAAAGAAATCCCTATTGGACTTGTAGAATATGAATAGTTGAGGGTCCAATGACCCATTAGGCTCATGTCATATTTCTAATGCATCGGACAAAGGAGGTGGCTTTCGCCAATCAGCCGTAGCTAATATTAATTTCTTTCATTCGATTCTAATCACGACCGATTCAAGCGAGAGTCATCACAAAGTAGGCTCATACACTCACCAAAGTTTTTGCAATGCTTTACTGAATTTCATGTTCCAGTAGAAAGATTCCGGTTTATCAAAACTTATTTATATTAAAAGCCCATCAATGCAAATTCAATCAATGTAACTGTTTCAGACAGAAAACTACGATGGTTATTTATAATCCAATTAGGTCATTATCTCTTCTCTTTATAAATTTACGTAATTTTATCTGTAATATATGTTATACTATATATTTCCTCAATTTGGATTGAGTAGCTTGAATTATTGCGTTTAAAACGGACTATATTATTAATACCTAGTCCCGTTTCCGACTCTATCTACATTTGAGGGTTAAATTCTTATAAATAAAAATCACCACACATAGATATCATTAAAATAAGCTACTGTGCACACACTTTTATATATCTCTTTTTAATAACAAAATATTTTATTTTAAAAATTGTACTAAATGAAATATAATGAGTAAAAAGCAGACAATTCTAAATGATTAAAATTTTATTAATTTTTAGGGTTCCGTTTAAAAAGTAAAATGCTGTTAGTGTTGCTACAATGTCTGTCTGTTAGTTCATCTGTCTGAGCATCGCAGGCCGTAAAATAGACATTTAAAAGTGATGAGTATTCGTTTTCCTAAAAATCAAAAAAAAATTATCGGATAAATATTTTTAGTTTAAATTTTTGTGGGGTCCAAAATTAAAAATATTTTTTACCATAACGTGTGAGGTATCCCCTGTAAAGATTTCATTAAGATGAATGAGTCTATTTTTTTTAAATTTAATTCTCATTAAAATGACGGTCTGAAAGGGCTATAAAGTGGACATTTTTAGATGATTACCTATTGTATCAGCCCAATTTCAATAAAGTATTTAAATTATGATTCTGAAAATAAATCTTTAAATTAGTTCATGGTCTTCTTATGACGGACAAATAATAACGAATTTGTTATCTCAAGTGTTTTGTAATATACAATCATTTTTCTGATACAATACCCTCAGTATATAATAAGTCCATATCGCATTTGGCCGGTTTATTTTATGTAAATATGGCTGGATTTTTCTCTTTATACATTTTTTAACGAGACAGTTTAAAAAAAGATTCCAAATAAAGTCAATTTTCCGAATTGGGTTTACCCAAACTTTGCTATGACATTCTTATCATTTTCTGACATTACTACCACTAATTATAGGTATATTGGTTTATTCACAAATACCTATAACTTGATTAGAGATTCAAGTATTTTCATTTAATTAAATAGTTATTCTTAGTATGTATTTATTTTTTCTTTATTCGTGTATAGAAATATCTGAAACGTGAAGAAAAATTATGCTTAAAAACAATTTTTTGTCTGTGTGTCCAGATTTGCACGATAACTCAAGAAAAGAAGATCGTAGAAAGCTTTTTCTGATTGAAAATGTTTGTAATTTCCATAAGAAGAGATGGTTAATTTTTAGACTTTCTAGCTCTAGAACTTTGCGTTCAAAAATGCAGAAAATCGAACAAAATTAATTTTTATTTAGCGGGATATTGAATCTAATGAACTGAAATTTGGAGCACAAACGTGTCTTCGAAAATTTTTTCCTTCAATTGTGAATTGTATTGATTTGACAACGACCTCGTTTTTTCTATATTGTGGCTTTCGAAGATGATATTTCCCTACAATTATACTTTTTTATATTTAGTTTACTATTTGCAGATAAAATTTTAATAAATTTAAAAGAGGAGAAAAAAAGACGCCCACGTACCGGTCAGATATTAATTCGAGCCATTCATCAACTCTATATTTAAATGCTATAATTAAATGCAAAGTTAATTTTCGATTTTCAAACATTAATTACAGCTTAACTTAAATAACGTGAGGCATCAAATGAAATGTCAAAGCACTACAAGAAGAAAGTGAGAAATGAAGCATCTGCCACCGGCATTTTAGCTGAGTCATAATTCTAGGAGGTAGCATCCTTATCAATAAATGGCCCATTAAAATTGAGTTAAACAAAAACACTTATTATATAACTCAATCACAAAATTCCCAATATTTATCTGATATTTAGCGAAGCATATCTGAAAACTGTAGGTAGTTACAATTATATAAAAAAATGTAAATTTTGTGAGCACATTTTATTTACTATGGGAATTTTCTCCAGGAGGATCAATAATAATAATAATAATTCTCTAGAAAATTAACTTCTATTTTTTTCACCTATAGTTTGCGGAAAAAATGTGATTTCTCTAGCACAAGAAAACGAAATTACCAGATAGTATCAAACAATATTTTGGAGAATAAGTCAAGATTTAAAAAATCTATTTATTGGTAAAAGTCTAAAAAATTAACAATTTATAATCTACGTAAGTATTGGCTAATACTATATACGCATCAGTTGGGATTTTGTTAAGTAGCAGAATGGTGCGGATTCTTGGTGAAACTTTTTAAATAAAGTAAAATATTTTTTTGAAAAATTCAAGAAACTTTTTAAAATTTAAAATATAAAAGACCTATTAGGTACTGTTTCACAAAAATAAAAAGACAAGATGCTTCTTTTGCACGACTCTTTGCAAATTTCATCGAATCATAGAATTTTTCGTTATTTTTCAAATTTATCATAAGATTTTTTATGACACGATATGAAAATAGACTAAATGTTTTGAAATTTTAGGGATGCGTCGCATCCACAGCATTCCTGGACCGCACCCCCACTGATACGCATGTTTTAATATTTAATTTTACTATCACAATTAATCATATTTATCGTAATGTACTTATTGCTTCGATGTTTTATTCCGTGTGAATCTATCCATGAAGTCGCACATCTAATATTTCAGCGAGATCTACCTTGTTATTTTCAAAAATTGTCAAAAGTTTTGATTGACAACAGGCGATTCAACCAAAAGTATCACGATAATCTCTGAAGATAATAAAAAAAAAAATGTTGTTGAAATATGACTTCATGGACGGAAATTCAAATGAAATAAGACCCTAAGCACGAAGAGTATATATATTTTTTTTAATTCTATATAAGTATACACAAGATGTTTCAAAACTAAACGGCCTACTTTCAAGTGTAGCCTCAAGATAATCATATTAACACTTGGGATCGCAAACACTTAGTTATTGAGATGCATGTCGTTGGAATTACCTTGAAAATTCAGATTATTTTGAAAATTGGCCTAAATCCCATTATTTGTTATTTTTGAGATATTTGTATTTATATTTTTATAAATACATATATTTATATATATTTTGATGTAATGTAACTCCTTTGGCTATGATATTATAAATTTGAAAAGAAGACATCTATGTCTAAATAAATCTGTCATTAACTCATTTTTTCAAAATTCGAGTTAGGCCACTTTCAAAATAAGCGGCTCATTTATATCTCCCAAACTATACATAATAATAAAGTACCCTTACTTTATTTAGAGACACATATTTTCATTTTGATTTTCGTACAAATACTTGTGATGATTTTTCCTAAGTACAGATGTATGAATCAAAAAAGGATTTAATATTATTATTACTAACCAATAGTGTTGTTACAAATCAAAAAATATAATTTACTATCAAAGAAAGATAAATACTGAACACGTACAAGAAGTATAGTTTTTGTTCAAAATTCTTAAACAGTAAATAAAATTTTAACATATTTTAAATTTATACAGGGAAGTACTATCATCGTTTTTATTGAAAAAATAATCCCGCAAACTTATATAAGGGCTTAGAAATAAGAGCCTCCCAACCTTAAGAAACCTTTTTTTCTAATTTTTCTTAAATAAATTCGAAAAAAATTATTAATAAAATCGAGAATAATTGTATTAAGCAATTATTTAAAAGTATAAGCATTTTAAAAAAATTTTATTAGAAGCAGCTGAATGTAATCAGTTTTCCCATCTGCCCATTTATTTTAAAATTACGTACCCAACTGTGCCCGCCGCCATTAGTTAATCGAAGACCTATATAATAGCAAGTCTTATGAAAACCTATCCAGATATAATTGTTTACCAAATTTGATTAAAATGTCTACCTAAATTTGGAAGATAAAAAAAGCAATCAATATATTTTGGAAATTTCAACGCCCTGAATTTCAATATGTAAGATTTTGTGAACCCATGTAATTAATTTGCAATGGTTGTCCTATTTTCGTGAAGAACTAACTACGTCTCTGAAAGGATGACATGTAGTTTTGAAACAGCTTGGATAAATAATTGAGTTCCTTTATGTAGCGAAACCGTAATAAAATAAGATTTAAATATTAAAAATTTTACATTGAATTAATAAATTTAATTTTTTATTTTGATTTAAATGGATTTAAATGGACATTTATAAATTATTTTAATTTAATATTGTTTTGAATAAAAAAAAAATTGAAGAAATAATGTATTTCAAATTGATGACATAATATTAAATAAAAAAGTAATATATTTGCTTGAACAGGATATCCACTGATATCGTTTAATTAACTAAAAAATAAATTATAAAAATTCAATTCTACTACCTTGATCATGCCAATAAATGAGCTTTATAAAACACGTGAGAATACTTTAGTTGAAATGAAAAAATAAATAAACGATTTATTTGATTTCAATAATAATAAATAAATAAATGATTGACTTAGAAATGCTGTAACAGTTCGGGATTAAGAGTGGCTTCACGAGAGCAGGTCATATATTTATTTATTTCTTTATATGACACTCAGGAAAAACGTGAAATGTTAAAACATTATGAAAATTAGAGCTGCAGATTGTCTTTCCCACCCCTTCTCTCTTTGTACTGAGCAACAAGTGCAAGATATAACAGTGGAGGAATCAGACAGAGTGTTGCACACCAGAAATTTTTTTATATATTAAAATTTTATAATGAAAAATATTTATTGGAAAAAAATTCAGATACTTTAGTAATTACAAATAAATATAAACATTTAATTAAAAAATAAAAAAGTGAAAGACTTGGTATGCTCTCTGCAAATTTTGTTAATCTAGTAATTTTTCTGCAAACAGTTTAGGCTAAAAAGACATAGAGTATTTTACTTAATTAGAACATTGGCTTAATTTGACTAATAGAACTTTCAAATCAAAAATATTTAATTTTTCATTTTCGTGAAAAAATTCAAAAAATTGAGTATATATATTAATGTGTGTGTGTGACTAATTTAATTATTTGAATTGAATCGCTTTGAAAGCTTATATTTTACTTTTTTACAAAAAAATTATTTCATACGTCTTTTCATGTCTTCTTTTTATTTTACAATTTTTTTAACATATTTCAGCTCGCATGCAATTTTATTATTAGTATTAAAATTAAAGTTAGCTTATGTTAAGGAGAAGTAGACTCTATTGATAAAACTCTTACTCTACTTGATTAATAGAAAATTCTTTATTTCTTCTCTGGGCTTGTTTCAATGTCTCCAATGCACATGGATTTGTCTCGACCTGTATCCGGGATTATTATAAAAGTGCCCAATCTTATATTTCGCACCCTTTTCTTTCTATTCCAGAGTGAGACATTCTACCCCAATTGCATTTCAGACAATTTATTATTTTTTAATATTTTATCTTTGATTGTTCTTAAAATATTTTTCAATGAAATAACGGAAGGAATTATGTTTTCGAAATGTTGGTAGATTCTTTTTATTTGCTTTTAAAGGAAAGAAAAAAAATTTATCGAATACATTTTTTCAATATAATAAATTATATACAATGAATTTAGTTATTTATTAGAGTAGATTTTTTTACTCAAATAAATAAGAATTAACAGATATTTATTATGGGGTGTTCATTTTAGAAAATCAATTCATACGAAATTTATTTTTAATAAAATTATTAATCTATTGTCTCCTTCAATATATAAAAATTCTGCTACCCTCGGCAAAAAACTTTCAATTTATTAATTTATTTTTTCTAATAAAATTTCCTCGGTTGGCTTGCAACCTAAAGCCTGCTGGGTGTATTTAATTTGATAATAACATTTCCAAATCAAATATTTTTTATTTTCGTAAAAAAATTTGAATTGGATTTTTTTTTCCAATTTTTCAGATAAAATCCGGTTTAAATCCGAAAAATTGAAAATTTTTCTCTCTATATATCTGAGCGTGTGTGATCAAATAAAATTCAAATTTTTTGGCACTAGAACGAACTGAACGATTTTGCTTTCTTGTCTGCAGCATATGGACGGACCGAGAATTTTTTTTTGAATTATCGTGGATTATGAGAATCTAGACAGATCAACATTAGATATTATTATGAAACCAGAATGAACTTTCTACGACCTTTCGTTTTAATAATAATAATAAATTACGCCTGATATAACTAAAAATTCAAATCTTATTTATTTATTGTATAACTAGACAAAATACAAAGGGAGAAGCTAAAAATTTATTTAATAATTATTTTTATCTTACTTTTACGATTAGACATCCTTATACTTAGAGTATGGCACCATAGAAAAATTTTAATTGAAAAAAAGCTCCGCGACTCAGAAATGTTTGGGAACCCCTAAACTAACGTTTAAAAGATCTCTATAATAACGATTATATGTTTTCTTATTTTCTGCATTTTTCATCTGGAAGTTCAAAAAGATAAAAAAGCCAAAATCTAATGAGTTTTTACTTTATTTATACATATTAGAACCGTAAAGATTTTGGCAACAAGAATAAACTACTAGCAGCTACTGTTCTTTATTTATTTATTTATTTATTTTATTATTTATTTATTTATTTATTTTATTATTTATTTATTTATTTTATTATTTATTTATTTATTTTATTATTTATTTATTTATTTTATTATTTATTTATTTATTTTATTATTTATTTATTTATTTTATTATTTATTTATTAATTTTATTATTTATTTATTTATTTTATTATTTATTTTATTATATATGTATTTAATCTCATCCGTACCCTATTTGAGTTTTAGATTTATATAATTGTTATTTTTACACAATTATTTTATAAACAATTAAAATTATTGGATAAAAAATACTTGGTAGGTCTCACATTAAGTATATAAAAAATAAATTCGCTTTATTTTTTATATCTTAATGTGAAACCTACCAAGAATTTTTTATCCAATAATTTTAAAAAATGTTTCACCAAGTACCAACACCAAATTCCTTAAAAACTATAAACAATTACTTTACAAAATTTTTTTTCTTAATTTATATTATATTCTTCTGTCTTCTTTATCTTCTTCACTTCTGTTTTCTCTCAAGTTCTGTTCTTAAGTTATATTATTTTCTACTTAATGAAAGTGCACAACCCAGCAACCTGATAATCATCAGCAGCTGCGATGTAATGATATTGGTCCTTAGTTCAGTACTGGTTTCCGAGATGAGATTGAGATAGGCTTTATTAGTCGGCGGTGGAAACCAACGGTTTCGGGATTTCAAGGCGAAGGAGGCCTTGTAGTGAAAGCAGGCGGGTTGTCTTCTTGTCTTGCACGTTTAAGACTTTCTCCTGGTGGGCTGATGGCCTTTCACTGACGACCTGCAGCTCTAGCACTTGGCCTCTGGATTAATCATCCCTTCTATCATGCAGTGATCACCACAACCTCTAGCACGAAAATGCAAATGCATCATGACACATGACTTCTGATGAAAATGCATCCTGGAATTTCTATATTTATTTGATTTCTTCTTGAATTTCATTATTTATTTATTTAATGATTAATTTGAAAAAAGAAAGTCATAAGAGTTATTTTAATTAATATTTAATTTAATTTTTTATATTAAAATCATTAATTGAAGACTTTTCTTTTTAACATCTGACAATTTTTTTCATGTTTGTTGCATTTTTATTATTAATTATAAAAAAAGACTATGTGATTTTCAATAAATGTATATTCAAATAAGAAAGTGTATTTGTTGCACTGTTTAGGTTTATGTTTTATATAATTCGTGTTTTGACGGTCGCGTGAGAGATAAAAATTCTTCTAGCAAGACAGAGAAAAGTGCTAATCCATGTTTGGACAAACTAGAAACCAATTCATCAGATAACGGACATATGTCAATTGAATATCGAGATAATAATTAGAATGAAGATGAAGGCGAGACCTTCAAAGGTATACAATTTTGGTATTAAGAAGCATCCTGATTATATATATCTATAGTAAATTTTATATTTTTTTTATTTATTTAAAAATTTTAACACAAACTCCAATTGCTTTACCATACAGGGTATGGTCAAGTATTGTAATCGTGTATGAAAAAAGTGCTTTTTGTTTCGTTTTTTCAAAATATCTCAAAAACAGCTGAAACTATTTTGATTAAAAAAATTGAGCAAAACCATGGCATTTCGTTGTCCACAAAAAAAGCCCTAATAAGTGAATATCGGCACCAATTGCATTTTTCGAGATAATAACTGTTTTGTCAAAATGTCTGTTAGTACGTTAGTCTGTTATAGGGGCATAGCCACAGGGGAGGGAAGGGGTCAGAACTCCCCCCCCCCCCAAGGAGCGGGGCTCATGGGATGAGTAACGGCAACGACAAACCGTTTCTTATTGCAAACTAATCGAAATTAAATATATTCATATGTTTAATCAAGAATTATGTTCTTTTTTAATTTCTTGAGGGGAGTCGGGTAGCTCAGTCAGCTAACGCACTGGCCTCGCTTCGGCATCGATCGATTATGACGATGTGGGAGTGGAGGTCCTGGGTTTGATGAAATAAAAATTTCTACCGGCTGAAAACTCGGCTCCCTCACTAACCCTACTAACACTCTACTTATGTGCTGTCTAAATGGGCTTTGTTCCCGGTGACATTAAATAAATAAAAAAAAAAAAATTCTTGAAGTACCTATTTATTTTAATAAAAAAAAAATCCCACTAAATATTTTGCTTTGTGGGTTGAGCCCCCCTCTCCACATGAAAATTTTCTGGCTACGCCACTGGTCTGTTAGTTAGTCTGTGCGTTATCAATTCTTTTTTTCTTTTCTTTAACTTCAAGTGTTATATGTCATACAAATGAAATGAATCTCATATTAATTTAAATAAATTAATTTTATTTATTTATATATATTATACATTCACTAAAAATCAACTGGAGTGTACACTACACGACTTTCATTTACAACCTCTTTTGGCTACAATCATTAGACCCCAAAGTGATTTAATCAGGGTAAACAAGTATGTACTTGGCCATCGGAAGTAAGTAAGTAAACAAGTATGTACACATCACAGAACTTGTGATACTTCTTAAGCTCAGCGATGTTAAAAAAAACTTGGAAATCGGTTGTGAGGAAAAAAGTAAAATCATTATAACATTCAAGTAAAGTACATTTGGACCAAATACTGTTTCCGTCTGATTTTTAGATTAAATTTCAAATTTCGTTGCTCTGTAACTTAGTGATACTGTGATATAGAGGTGGACACACAAAGCCAGACTATTGAATTTTTGGCCAAGTTTCGACACCCACAAAACTCCTTTTATTTTTCTAAACTCAATTTCTCTATCTTAAGGGCATCGAATACTATCACTTGTATTTCTCTGAATGAAATTAACTTTTACAGATTTGGATAAAGAAGGCCTCTAAAAGTGGATTCCCCTAAAAAGGAGGCAATACTTTAATTTTCATGTGTAAGGGAAAATAAAATATGTGAATGAATTCACTACTTTTGTCTCAACCCTCAAGCTTACCGAATAATGAGTAATATTGAAGAAAGTATACTCATGTTTACTTCATAATGAAACTATTGATTAAGGCCCAAAAATAAATCTTCAAAATATAAATCTTTAATTATTTTTCTTTTTGCTTTATTTTGTAATGATATTGATCCAAGAACATTTGGTAGTGTTTGTACAGGAAGTTCTTCTACTGGTCAAAGAAATGATTTATATGGATAATCTACTATAAAAGGAAAGAAAATAAATTTCTCTTAAAGGGAAATAATTTAAAATCATGAGGAAATGTATCTCATGCAAGAATATTGTTAGGATATTCAAAAAATGATTTAAAGGCGGAAATTTATTTTATTCTTGAACGTGCTTATCTCTATTTATCTTTCCCATTTGAGATGATTTCAAGTGAAATGGCCTTTACTTCTTTTAGAATTAACATGCAACACTATGGTTTTATATACTTCTTTAAATAGTAGAGGCTAATGATCCGAAAACTAATGATCTTTAAAACTAGAAATCTGTGCATTGATATTTTGAATAACCTTAGAAAGTTTTCATTTGAAAAGTTTCGTGATAGATAGGATCAATAGTTATTGCATTATTTTAGGTCCGATTTTTAATTTTAATTGAACAGATGGGATTGATTATTTTTATAATTAATGAAAGTGTGGGTGGAGTTTGGAAATAAATTTGAGCAATGAAGGTGAAATGAAATAACCAATTTCCGGTCATCAATGGCACCTGTAGATGATTGGCATCGTGTTGGGTTCTATGGTTCTTTGAACAGTGAACCATTGACTTTTTATATAACAAATCAATAGACGCCCAGGAAATAGATGAAATCAATTGAAATTATATCCGTTGCTGCCATTGTCCGAAACCTCCATTTACAAATTCACTTTAATTCCTGAATTTAATTATAATTTTATTAAGCTCTGGTAATGTATATAAAGTTAATTATATAAAGAAATAATTGTTTGAGTAACTAAGCTATCCTCAAATGAGGCGCTCAAAAGCAGAATGAACCAACCCACATATCTCATTTTCGATGATAAACCTCTATAAGTAGGTTTTTTCTTCTTCTTCTTGTTAGGCTAAAAGCCTGTTTACTCCAGAGCGTCTTTCCATTCTTTTCTTGGACGGCCCCGTCTTCTTTTCCCGGTAGGGTTGTTGTCATGTACCTTCCTCACCAGCCGGTCTTCGTTCATTCGCAATACGTGTGCACTCCATTCTGTTCTTCTCCTTTGGACCCATACGCTGACTTTTTGTATATTGCACTTTTCCCTAATATCTTCATTTTTTATCCTGTCCATCCTTGTTTTACCCGCAATTCTGCGTAGCGATTTCATCTCACATACTTCCAATATTTCTCTTGTTTTTGCGGTGTCTGTTCTTGTTTCGGCCACATATGTCAAAATTGGTCGCACAACCGTCTTATAGATGCGAACTTTTGCTTCCGTTCCCAGAAACTTGTTTGACCAAACCGTTTCATTTAGGCATCCTGATATTTTGGACGCCTTAATAGATTGGAGCCTGACTTCCTCGCTAACGCTTTTGGAGCTGGTAATCTGAATGCCGAGATAGTTGAAGGATGGCACTTGCTCCACTATGGTGTTATAAAGTTGTAGCTTACAGCGTACTGGTTCTCTAGCTATTGTGAGTTTTCGTCTTTTTCGAAGAAGTAGGTTTTTGATAAAACTAAATAGACAGAATGGTCCAAACTTAGTTTTTAAAGGTCCTTCTAGATTACAGCACAGGTACCACTTTTGCCTCAAACCCTAACCTCTATTTTGCTGGATTTTTCATAAAAAACCAAAAGAGGGATGGTCTATTCTTCTTTTGAAGGCCTCAATTATTTTGAGATTTATTTTAATAAATTTCATTCTTGTTGACATCATGTTGATCTTATTTGCGACTTTGTTTCGTGTTTCAAATCCGAAAAATACATTTAGTTAGGATAATTAGAATTAGATATACCTATAGAATTAATAATTACAATCACTCCCTAATATCTATTGGAAAATACTTGAGGCGTTAAATAATGAGGAATGAAAAAGTAAACGAACTTATATTATAAAGAGAAACAAAAGAGGTTGTTGTCCTCTGCTTGATTTAAATACACATACACACATATATATCAAATATATATAGGTATATATATTATTTATTTGTTTGAGACCATAGTTTCGAAGGCTTGACCTTCATCATCAGTCTTTTTATAAATATAAATATTATTTTTCATGGAATCAGTATCGCGTGGATATTGAACATTTTTGTTCTTACTTAGCAGACAAGCTTAGTTTACTAACCCCATGAAAAATAATATTTATAATTAAAAGACTGATGATGTAAGCCCAAGTCTTCGAAATTATAGTCTCAAACAAATAAATAATATATATAGTATATTCAGATATACATTTGATATATATATGTGTGTATGTTTATTTGCACAACCTCTTTGTTTCCCTTTATGATTCAACAACTCTGCTACTCTCGATAAAATAAAAATTTTTCAATTATTAAACATATATTAACTTAACTTCTATTAGTGCATGATTATAATCTGATTTATAATTATTGAATATATTTGAATAGAACAGGAGATTTGAAGACTTGTGATTATTTTTGTTTTTAAATCGGCTGACATCTGATTAGTCATCTATCTGTAGCTATTAACATTATTTAGACAGCAATAGAATTAGAACAGAAATATATTTATTATATTATAAATTGATATCTATCTCGATTCGTTCTTCAATAAAGGTAACATGTATAATATAAATTCTTGCCTAATCGAAGAGATGGTTTATATCCGCTATTATATTTATTTTGAAAAGTACCTGAATTAGTTTCAAAGTCACGTTCTCCCACTAATGTGAATATTGAGAAAACTTTTACTACACATTCTACATCACATCGTGATCTAGGTGTAGAAAAAAACAATAGGAAGATGTTATAAAAATGCATTTGGAAAATCGATCCATAAAATGATATTACATAAAAGTAACGTAACGGTAAAACTAGGCTAGAACAAATTATTATCAATAATCATCATTAGATCATTACATATAATCATATAAATAAATCTGTAAGAATATAATTTTTTTGATATATTTATATAATAATAATAATAAATCTTTATTCCTCGACCTGCTTAGAGGCTCAAGTCCTTGGTAGCTAGGTCAACCAAACATCAATACAATTTAACTATAACAAATTAATAAACATCAATACATCATTTAATGATACCAAACCCAGAGAATATAGATGAGATATGATGTTACCGCTCTATACTGTGACAAAGCCAGGTGGCTGATAAGGCTACATTCCCCCCAACGGGAATGATCTTACTATATATATATTCTCAAAATGTTAGTAAATTTATACTAAATCATTTACATCATTTTTTCATTCCAACAATTAAAACGTCATCTTTTCATTATATATAAATTAGGAAAATCACAGTGCCCCAGAAAAAAATTTCAAGATTCTCCACTAGTCAAAGCCCAAGAATTGCGCCTTTAACATAGTTCCAATAGCGTTGGTTAAGCGTTAAGGCTCGAATCTTCTTTCTGGTCAGGAAATTGGCATGGAAGAGTAGAATTGTAGATGCTTCATTATAACAGAGAAAGTCAGTGTGAAACTGACCCTTGAACATTTTCCTCATATATATTACCTATATTATATGGTAACATTCTCCTTAGAACCGTTAAAACGCAATCAATTATGTTACGATTAAAAAAAAATAAAGCCAAAACAATATACCTCGTTTTATTCAAAGATTTGGTTACAATAAATGATCTCAGAATTTATATTTTATCACCTGCTTAAAAATACTAGACATGGTTATTAAGTTATTGTGAGGGCAACGTCATTTACTATATTTCGATAGGAAATAAATGTCATTTAAGTTTTGTTTGGAAGGGTCTGTTATTCTCACTTCCCTCCAGCAATCAATTTCATGAGGTTAGCCTCTCCCCAAAATTATATTGCACTAGATAAAAATGTAAGTAAATAAACAAATTTTAATTTAAAATTACTTTTATTCCAATATTTTTAAAACATCAAAAAAGAAAAAAAATAATATTCATTTAAATTTATTACTAAAAAAATCTGCACATGTACGTGTGGTTGCCTACTTATGGGTTTGTGTGAACATAACGTCCTATTGGCAAATAATGAAAATTTCTTATCGAAATATAATTTTCTTCAGTATCTGAAATATCAAAAACAGTAATATTTAATTCTTAAGTGTGAATAAATTTTAATAATTTTAGAGGCTTAATATATATTTTTTTATTCATTAGAAACAAAAGCATTTATATTTCGATGAAGTTTAATTGTGATTCTACTTTCTTAAGAAATTTACCTATCTTCTTATTTAGATTATTATCTACCATTTGTGTTCACTGCAATTGTGAATTTTCTTTTGCATTAAAGAACACCAATTAACGAAACAGAAAGTTTGTTCATTTAAATCTAGATTGTTTTTATTTCTTAGCATAAATTCCCGAAAATTACATTAATTTGAATTCGAATAGCTTTCCCTATCAAAGGACAAATTTCCGGAATTCATTTTAGATCAGGGGTCCCCAAACTTTTTAGAGATAGGGCCACATGTGAACGGGGGCCGGATATAACATATTATACGGAAATCATATTAATAATACGCTATTATATGGCATTAATATTTAATATAGTGAATATTTGTGAATTAATTCTGTAGTAGCCGCGAGCCAGAAACTATGGGGGGCCAAATGGATTTGGTCCGCGGACCGTAATTTGGGAATACGTGTTTTAGATAATTTATCATCTTATTTAATGAAACTCATTAAATTTTACAAAATCTTTAATGGAAATTCGTCTTTTGGTGGGTACCCACTTTTTGAGACTACTTTATTTCCATATTTACCTTGAGAAGTAAAAAACTTAGCTTTGAATTTTATAGATTTCCATTACAAGTGTCACCGTTTCTAAACACTTGGGTAATGGAGACTAAATCTATTAGGAATTGAAAAGCATTAGAGTTCAAGTACTGTTTAGCTAATTTATTTAGAAACTTTCATTTATATCGTATTCTAAGCAGCAAAAACATCAATATAAATAAGCTCGGTAGGTTCTGACCTCGCACTTTAACTCCAGTTCGACAACCACTACCAGCAGCCATCCGCAGAGTTCGCTTTATTATAAGGTTACATTTCATGTCGTGGAAGATCATTTGAATTAATTGATAAATTGATTCTATTCGAGCTATTTACTATCACACAATGCATCAATATTAATTTATTAAAATATATTTAAACTGGTGATAGAATTTGGTTTATGATAAATTACGAATATCTACTAAAATATCGTACCTAGTAAAAAGTGATTGTATTTCTATTTATATTGAATATACCATTAAATAAAGATCAATATTTATTTATTTATTTAAGTCTTTTAATTAGTCCATTTTTATATATTTATAAAACATTTTACAAAAAAAACAATTTAGAAAATTTAAGAATTATTATTTGTAATTGTTTAGTTGTTTTTGAACCAGGTCCATTTTGAGCGTAAGCCTTTCCCATAAAGATCATACGAGTATATAATTTCTAATGAAAATTTTTAATTTCACAATGAATTTTTTTTTAATTTTTTTAATTTTATATATTCAACTATGTCTAAACGAATTTAGTTTTTCTTTCAAAAAAGTATAATTGAAAAGCAGATAGACCTGGACTAATAATTGATAATTATTTAATTATTATTAAAATAGTGAAAATAGACTCATTGGTCTCACTTAATATATTTATAATATAAATATATCACCAAGGAATTTACATAGCTTCCTAAACCCTTAATTACTCTAAATAAAGGAATAAATAAAAAAATGAATATTTAGATTAAATTTTGTTTTGAAATTTAAATATAATCCGGGCACAGGCTATGCCCATTTTATGCAAGTTAAAGAGATAAAGAAAAAAATTATGCCATTTGAAGCGGGTCATTCTTAAAAACATAGAAAAGAAAGTGTTTATAAATATCTACCCCTTATATCTTGGTAGTCCCATTTGAGTGGAAATGTCTTGAAAAAGAAATTAACTATTATCTATGTTTAGACATTGGCATTTAAATTCTTCTATTGATTAATTCAAGGTAGCATATGTTAAAAGCACTCGATCTTAGAAGTTAGGCAGATGATACCCCCTTTCCAATAAAAAAAGAATCATCGAAATCGGCTAATAAACAAAGAAGTTAGGCCTGAACAAACCTAACTAAAAAGGTCCAATACCAATGAAAAAAAACGGGACCAATCGGAAGCTAGATAGAACCCAATGCAAAAAAATTATCAAAATTGATTCACAATTGGCGGAGATATGAGGTAACATAGACACAAAAAAAAAAAAAAAAAAATCAGTCGAATAGAGAACCTCCTCCTTTTTTTGAAGTCGGTTAAAAATCGCAAACTTATGTGATCTTAATACCGTGTATAATAAATGAAGAGAAGTAATTAATTTAATCAGTATTATCAAACGTATCTCTATTTTCTTTTTCTTTATAAGACGGAGTATTCCTTTATCTCTGGGTGCACCTAATGGCCTTCCCATTGTTGGTTTTAAGGAGGAGTTAAGATAGAGGGTGTGAAGGTCACATTCCATCGGACGCTTTGATATTCAAACTTTAAATATTTCTTTTCTTAGTATCGTCATTAGATGCTATCTTGATTAATCTCTTGGAGTCCGATTCAACTCTCCCATTAATAACTACTTGGGTGATTAGTTTTTTTTCCACCAAACACTGAAAGGTGATTAGCAGGAAGTTGGAGATAGATACTTATCCTGTTTTCACTAATTGCAGTTGACTCTTCAAAATTCTTCACTATTTTAACATCATTTAATTCTCATTAATGAGCATTTTTATTCTTTGACTTTTAATTATTTATTTTCTGCAAGTGAGCTCACAAATTAAATGATTTTCTAGTTAGATATGACGCAGTTATTACCTACGGATATTGAAACAAGACAATATACCAAAAGGAGAACAGTTTCTTCTTTGCAAATGAATAATTAGAGTAAAAGTTTTGTTCTCGTTTTGAATGGATGTCGGAAAATTTCCAGAATCTTGCAACATGTTCTTGCATATGTAGCCATATAATAAATATTAGCTCTTTCGGAGAAAACTAAAAATATAAGACTCAAATTACCATTATCCCTATTAAAAAGTATATTAATTAGTATATTATTGAAAAATATAAAACTAAACAATCACATTTGATCCGATAAAGTGAAAATTAATATTGAAAATAAGAATTCAAATACCTATGTCTTTTTATGCATTTTCTGTATGTTATTACTTTTAGATTTATAAATCTATTTATTTATTTTTAAACTGAGTTATTATTTACAATTTCTTACTTAATATTTTACTTCGGTACACTAGGGGTGCTAAAGCCGGATGATTGGATTCCTTGGAACATTTTCTATATTTTTTCCATTTCATATTTAGAAACGTCCGCTCAATATTTTTTATCGACCCATATCATTATATCTATAAACATTTTAAAATATACATAGATCCAGAAAAATAATTGTCATGTACTTAATAAAATATTTTACTCAATAAAATGAAATACTTCTGAGTCTTAGACATATTATTCGATATAATAGATAATATTTTAATGCAATTTAATGAGCCCAAAAGGAAAAAAGATATTTCCTATAAAACAAGTTTGGATATTCTATCCGATTTAACTTCTAACGAAATTTGATAGCAAATTATCTAAATAACAGATTATTCTATCTTATGGTCTTTATATTTTATGCACAAAAAATGGCCTCCCGTGTCAAATTAAAAGCTACCTCATACATTCAATTTCCTATAAAAATTTTAAATTAATTCCCATACTATAACAACAACCATGGTCACAAATTGAAATTCTATAGAAGAAACCAATGGGTGTTTTGAATATTTTCTCACTATCCGGAAAAGAGGTCAAGACAAAATCTATTCACACACAACTTAAACAAATTTGTCAAATTAGAATAGTTAGAATATGAATCTAACCTTCGATTCAATTATAATACTAAATAGGCCATGGGATTCATGGGCGATGCAGAAAATGTTAAGTACATTACCAGGAAATATCGGAAGCTTGAAGCAAAATACTCACCTGAAATAAAAAACAAAATATTATTAGATTGAATACTATTTCGAAAATTATTGGATAAACTTGTTTAGTTTAGTTTATTCTCATTCTGGTTATTTTCTAAAAGAAATTCTTGAAATATTTTCATAATGTTAATTTAGTTCTTGGGCCACTTTGCAAAAAATATATTAATAGAAAATTAATTAATTAAAAAAAATATTTTTAAGCTTGTGAAGGGACTTAAATTTTTTTTCACTTTTGATTATTGGACTATCTGTGATTCATCAAATTCCAACTCAACCGAATTTCTAGGTTTAATAGTTTAAAAGCTGACAGCTGACACAGCACAGTCAGATAAACGAGCAATGAAATATCACCATAAACAAATCCATTTTTATCAATTTTGGTACAAAACTCTAAATAACTTATAAGAAAATCATCCTCAGAAGAATCTTGACGAAAACTCTTATTTTAAATCTTCTGTTGTTTTTTCATTGAAATTTTAAAAATATATATTTGCAAGGATGCCCAGAAGGGGGTTGAACATTGTTGTATTTGAGCATTATACCTATGCTAAAAATGAAAACGGTCATGTCTTAAGTATAGGCCCTAGATTAGAGCTGTCCAACCCGTGGCCCGCGGGCCTCATGCGGCACAGCACTCCAATGAGTGTGGCCCAACATAAAATCATAAACCTCCTTAAAACATTGAGATTTATATGTAGAGATATATTTATTCTCTTTTTCGAAATATGAATGTACATTGTACATTTGAACAATATGTGAAGATTTTTCAAGAATAAAATTCACTAAAAGCAAAATTATAAGCTCAACTATATAAGATTAAAAAATAATAAAGTTTCTAATATTTAAAAACTCTTCTTCTTCTCATATTTTCATTTTTCTAAAATTTTCATTATTTATTATTTCAGTAATTTATATGCTACGCCACTAACGAAGTCTATATAGTTATTATTCTTAGTATAAGGAGACAAGGAATTGGGGTTTTCTAGAACAATCACAACTAAATGATCATTTTTCTCCTGAACTAAAACTTGTCCGGACTTGTCTCTTAGATGTTTGCACGTTATTACATGTCAGGGATTATTATATACGTGACTCTTTTAAAAAATAAATTATCATTCCTCGTATCCTTCTAAAATCTTTAATCTAATCTTTAATCCCATACGATTTAAACCAGGGCTGTCCAACCCGTGGCCCAATTTAAAGTCATGAAATTCCTTATAACATTGAGATTTATATGTAGATACTGGAAAAATGCAACAATTTGGCCTGATAGTTTTTTTTTCTGTAAAATAATAAATCGGAAACTCTACTGTGAAGTTTTAGAAAAATAAAAGTGCTAATTTTAATTTTGAATCTGGAACTAGATTTCAAGATTCCGAAAAAATAATCATCATTTTGGTCTATTTTCGACTCCATTTTCATTAGAAATAAATTTTCTCAAAAGACCGCAGTGGACTTGAGATGAATTCAACTTAATAGGTCTCTTCGTTCTTTGTTGAGACCATCCATTGTAAGAGGCACTTGAAAGACGAAGGAGGCTCCGCATCAAGAGATTTACTTCCCGAAAACCTTGTAGCGATTTCGATAAAAATCGCTACTCCATTCTTTTGGAATCATTCCCAGGACGATCGATAAGACATTTATCCTTCGAAATATCCAGCATTACGAATTAACACGAATAAATTAAGACGCTTATTAAAAAATAAATTTTCACAAAGTCCGTTATATAATCCATATTCTTCAATAATAGGAAGTGTGAAGATGCATATAGGATCCGAAAAACAGATAAAAAAAAATCAATTATCGAATTGAATTAGTAGATAATTTTATCATTGATATAAATTCTTTTTTCAACTGTTTTCCAATGTATGTTAACATTTATAGAGGCACCGTTCTAGTTTTTCCAAAACAGTCTAAAGGAAAGTCGATGATAAAAGTCAGAATTAAAATTTCACTTTAAGTGTTTGGCTTTATTTAAAATAATAAAATTAAAAATCATAAATATGTCTCTTTAAAGTAGAATATGATAAAAAGATGTTCATTAAGATAATTTTCAAGAAATCAAGACAAGATATTCAGGAACGTTCGATTAGTAGAAATCATGAAACTAGATATACTTATACTATAAATTATATCAAATAGGTACATATTGAACTTGAAATATATTTTTTATTTTCAAAAAATAGAACCAAAAGTTTAATGGAGTATTAATGGAAATCTGGTTTTGTGAAAAGTTTAAAAATAATACTTTTACAATATTTTACGTTTCAACAATCTAGTATTAGCACTGAACCGTTTTTTTTTTTTTTTTTTTTATGTCCGTGCGTCTGTGTAACCAATTTTCGACTAGAACGAGTTGAACTAATAATTAGGAATTTGAATTTATATTTTTTAGTTAAAAATTAAAAAAGTGACATCGCCAGATTTAAAATATATATATATATATATATATATATGGAAATGATTAAGATGATGGATGAGTTTTATTATTTTTAGCTCGAAGGGTTAGTTAGAAGGATATTCGCCGGGCTTGGATGGGAGATGATCTTCAGAGATTAGAATCACTCTTGGCGGCGTAAAGCCAGAAAAATGCTTTTTTAAAATACGAATTTGCCAGAGGCAGGTGAAAATATGCTTTAAATAAAATAATGGCACAAAGCCCGCATTTATTGCCTTTTCATTACAGAACGTGTATACAAATTACTTCTTAGACACAAGCAGTTTCTTTAGCAAATCGTTCCCAGGTAATCACCTCGGAGAGTTGTCTCCTTCAATGAGCTTTAACAACTGAATAACAACTGACAACTGACTCTGCGTCTGCCTTTATAAACCTGGCGGCCCTAATTAGCAATTAAACTGATTGGTTAATTATTCGCGGTTTTTAAGATGACGTATGCATAAATGTTCGCGCGCTCACCTGTGATTATAAAAGGGGCGTGTCTCCGCCGTTCACCTGTCATTCGATCGAAAGATCCTGACGGGTAAACAACAAGCAAGCGCCTTTCTCAAGGAGAAAATAAATCTTTATTTTTAAAAGCATTTTACATTGAAAGGGGTAGAGAATAAAATCTTACATATATATTCAAATTTAAATTACTTTTTATTTTTATTTTTCTTCAGAATTACTCGAAAACTGCTCTAATAAGTTTATTAAAAAAAGGTCTATAAAAAATCATTTTTATACTATTTATAAATAATGATTTTCTTAGGCAACACCATTTATTATCCCGAGGGCTGATCCGCGATTGGAAGTAGGTGTACACCTCTTTGGATGTAATTTGGAAGTACTTGGAAATATTTGGAAGTACCTGAAAATATTTGGAAGTACTTGGAAATATTTGAAAATAATTGGAAGTACTTGGAAATATTTGGAAGTATAAGAGGAAGTAGGTGTACATCATATTAGGTCGCGGTTCACCCTCGATTATCCCCAAAACGCATTTTCTAACACTTTGCTGGGATTTTTTTTTTTTTTTAATTTAACGAGAAGGCTTGATTTTGGTATGAGAATGACTTGGTAGCTTTTTGTAAAGTAGTTAGTAGTAGGTTTTATATAATAAAACCATGTCTTTTAAAAGATTTTACTAATTAAAGATGTTTTATTTTTTAAGGTGATTTATAGATGCCGGTAGTCAAGTGAATAGAAAGTTGGACGAGTCAATTATTCATTTCTCAGTCCTTTCAGTAATTTGTGCAAATCTCTCAGTTTAAATTTTCTAACGAAGTGAGTGAATCCAGCCACCACTCATTAATCAATTATTATTTTTATTCTCATATAAATAGGTAAATAATATCTTCAAGTTACTTTTTTAAGGAATAAGAATTCTATCGCATTAACTTCAATTTAACAAGACCTTTCTATTATACGTATAACCAATAATTTTTTCAAGCTTTCTTTATTTTTAATTCACGAATTCTGGAGCTAATAAACACAAAATCTAATAAATAATTTGCAATGGTTTCATGCCATTTGACCCGAAAATTGAAATATTTAATTTAAAATATTTTAAAAATAAATATAATCATTTATAATAGGAGTCATACAAAGAATTTATTTGACGAAACCATAAGTAGGTATATATTTAGGTAGTTACGAGGAGTAAGTAATATAATAATAATCTTAATCTATGATCTGTCAAATACATCTATACTTATATTGTTTTATGGTATCAACAATCTAGAAAGAAAAAATTCTACTATATCTGAGTTATTTTTATCTTTATTTCAACCAATGTTGTTCTAACCGATTGAGTACTTGAAAAAGTCTCGAGAGAGACGAAACGTTGTACAAAAATTGAAGAAGAGCTTCAATAAAAAAACTTTGTCAATAAACTGAATTTTTAATCTAATAAGATTAATTTAAATAAATAAAATAAAATAATTTTTTTAAGTATAATGATTCTAGGCAAGGAGAGCAATGTATCATAGACATGAGATCAATACTCGAATTTTCTTCTTATAATAGAAAACTAGATTTAGAGTCAACATTGGAATGAACTTATTAAAGTTGTTATAGGGAAATAAGGATTATATCTTTTATGCAGATAATTTATATTTTATTACCACGCTTCGTCAACTTTGTTGATTCTTCAGGGCTCAAATAGTCAACTTCCCTGCTTATTTGTCATTTTTTGATTTGTCATTATTCTTTCTTAATAAACAAATCAAGGCAAGTCATCAACATCAATATGCAGGGAAGTTAGCTATTTGAGCCCTGATGAAGTCAACAAAGTTGACGAAACGTTGGCAATAAAATATAAATTATCTGGATAAAAGATATAGTCCTTATTTCCTAATAACAACTTTAATATTTTAATCGATGGACATAAATAATCAAAATAATTGAAATTAACTTGCAGCCAAATTTTATGCACAACTGAGACTTGGCGCTCTAAGGTCTTCTTTCTTTATAGATCCCAATAGCTGATATTACTTACTCTTAGTCTTATAATCTTTCTCTACTATTTTCAGCCTATATATATTGTATGAACTCTTTTGCCAATTTTGTCAAGTTGTTCAACTTTTAGTAGCCTAAGTGATGTACAACACAAGGTGGGAGGGTCCTATGTTTGTATACATTTTTGTAATCTTCTATTTATATTAATAAAATAGACTTTTCCGTACATACGTCAAGCTTGAATCATTTGCCAATAGATAGCAGTGGTACCGTTTGAATCTTTGGTCAACAAGATTGGCACATTTTTTAAAAGCCCGGACGAGACGCTCCTTGCTAGGGGCTAAGTGACATCAGGTTGTAAATAAATAAAATAAACATTATAATTATTAATTGACTCTTTTTTATTCTTGCTGGACCATCCAGAGGTCTGGATTACCCGATTAAATTCTTTCTGTATCTTTTTGAGAGACAACATTATTGGTGAGCGCATTTGACACTGAAGGAATAGAATGGCTCCAAAAACCATCATTGGAATTGCAGTGACTCCACCTTTTGCCAGTCACCGCCTTCAACTATGAATGAAATGAAATCAATACTTCGGTCGTATGACGAGCTGAGCTAGCCTAGCGTTCCGAGTAATTACTCAATTTAAATATAATATTCACTTCACTCTTTCAAGTTAATAGCTTCATTGTTTGTTGAGGTCTAACACCATTTACTCAACTAAAAAATATCCCTTTATAGGATGCAATTCATTGTTTTGAAGGAGGGTCACCATTATGCAAATAGCAATAATATGAATCAATCATGTTCTTAAATACGATATTCAATGTTAATATAAAATTATTTATAACGAAAGACACCAGTTAAAGTCCTTGGCTGTAATTCCTTAACGAGTTCTCTCTCACTATCAGCTACCTTCATTGTTCTCTTGAAATGGGCATCGAAAAGATGGGTGAGGAACGGAGACACACAAGAAGAAAGGATTTAATTAATTGCATAACATCTATTTATGAAACAAATCTTGAATCTTAATCGATTGATAAACATTCAATTTTTTTATAAACTTTTCTTTGAGACATTGATCTGTCCCATTGGAAAAAATCATTGTTTTAATTATGATAGCTTTCACTTTTACATTACGTTTAACCCTACATTATAACTAAACATTCGTTGAGCGGACTACGCATTAAAAAACGTTAATATCAACAAAATTGTTTAATAAAAATAGGAACTTGTTACATGGCACAATAGTATCGGTAAGTTGGAACTAAATAAGAACGAAATATTTAGGAAATACGATTACACACAGTTGCTACATATGCCCACATTATGAGGGTCGCAAATTTCATTCTTGCATGCTAGGGAGGTCCTTATTTTGGGTATTTTCGAATTTTTACGCTGACAGAGGCTCATAGGGTTCGAAATAAATAAATAAAAATATCCCCCAAGTTTTAAGTCTCTATCTCAATTTTAATCTAAATAACATGGGGTTTTTGGCGTCGAGAGGACGACGGGGGCCGTAAGTCAATTCCTAATTGAAGTGTGAACACAATTGCATCACACACTGCACTGTTTATTCAAATTATTAAGGTAGCAAAAGAGTGATGGGGCTGGAGTGCGGGGTAGTTTGTGAACTTCACATTCGAGCGGAGGTGCGTCGTCGCGCGGACGAATAATTACTTATCTAGGGTTAAGGAAAATAAATTTTTTTTATATATAATATAGTTGATATATGTAGCGGATTAGTTGAGAAATAGGTATTACGAAAATCTGGACAGTTAATTTGATTCTAAATACTAAAAAAAAAGCAGCCAAATTTCGTGCAAGTGTCAACTAATCAGTCCTGTATAAATATATCCTGGTATTTATATCGAAGAATGTTCAGGATTTCTGAAGAAATTAAAGACATTTTTAAAAAGGTGCCCAGGATGCCTAAGATGTCAGTTCATCATTAATGCGGAAGACGTTTGAACTCGTGAAAAATAAGTAAATAATATCTTTAAACTTCAACTCAAGAAGCCATAGATAGAAATTCAGATAAAATCCCATAATAAAATAATCTTTAGTGTATAATTGAATAAATTTTAATTGATATTTCTTCTATCAAGAAAACGAATCTTGTAATTGTAACATGTACAGATTTATCTATGAAATATATGTGGGTAGGACAACATTCCAAACTAACATACATATAAGTATGGTCGAGGCGAAAATAAAAAAAAAATAGAAACATTACTTTCCATTTCATTGATTCCTACTGGGAGAAATAAAGAATGAGTATAGAAGAGGAGAGAAGTAACTAACTAACCATTGCCAAGTCAAGCGATGGACATCCTTAAAATTATGTTGGTTGTTGGGAAATTTATATTTCTCGGTTTGGGAAATACAGGATATTTAATCCTTGAATAGTAAGATAATCAACTATAATTTACGATAAAAATATCGATTAAATCACTTGTAATAATGCCATAGAATATCGGGTTTCTTTACTAAATACTAGTCGATAATTTGAAATATTGTCTAATTTAAAATTAACTTTAAAAAAATTAAGATAGTCATTAAAAAATAATGAAGTTTCGAATATTTAAAAAATTATTTATATATTTATTATTTTAGTAATTTATATACTACGACACTAACCAAATCTATAGTTATTTCATTCTAGTACAAGAAGACAAGGAATTGGGGTTTTCTAGAACAATCACAATTAATTGATAATTTCTCTCCTGGACTAAAACTTGTCAGGACTTGTCTTTTAGATCTTTGCATGTTCTTACATGTCAATAGATAATGAATAGTCAGGGATTATTATATCCGTGTCCCTTTTACAAAATAAAGTATCATTATGACCCTCTTAATTTTTGAAAGCAAAAGTCAAACTTTACTAGAATATGATTGATTTTCTGCACCCTTATTTTTAAAATAAGAGTCAAATGTTATCTATTACGAAGAGAATATTTAATCAAATTCTTGGGAAACCATTTTTCAGTGGCTTATTATCTTTAATAATACATAAAACCGACATTGTATTATAAATCCAAATCGAAAATAACTATCAAAATCAACTTAAAAATTCTGATATTATCTCATTCCAAATATACTAATATAAAATTAATATTATAAAACTTTAAAATACTAATAGCCAAATTTAATCTGTGCGGAAACTTGAGGTTGAAATTTTAAGAGTTGTGACATGTTGTTCTCGGAAGCAGTCAGATATTCAAAATTCTCTTTCTAAACTTGCTTGACCCAGGGGTTAGACATACAACTGGATCCTGAAGTGAGTCAGTGACGGCTTCAACTTTCTTAAATCGAAATCTTCTTTCCGTTTAGGCTAAAATTCATTTCCGGCATCTATGAGTATTTGACAGTCTCTAGACTTCCAGCCACTTTTCATTAAATTTTAACTACGACTTTTTTTTTATTTCATATCTACTAAATAGATCCCAAGAAATAATCTAAAAAACATTTTAGAAGACCAAAATATGAATGAAATTTCCCGACTACACTTCGAAAATATTTATTAAAAATTATCATTATAATTATAATTTAAATTAGAGATTTAGGAAAATCTTATTATTGACAAAAGAATCAGCCGGAGCTTTTTTTTGGCTTTTCGGCTTTTCTAGCCTAGCCATCAGCCAATTTACGATACTATATTATTTTAAAATTTTGTCTTCTATCTAGGGATCAGATTTTATCCGATTGCCGAGAGTCGGATTCGAACCTGGGTTCATTTAATTAGCAGGCTGTTACGCTATCCTCTCGGCCAACCCGACAACACAGTCAGGGCTTAAACATACGGTTTGAGAGGTATTTGATTGATACCTTTGATAGCAAAACAAAAATAAAAACGTAAATCATACGAAGTTTTCAAAAAAAAAGAACTGATTAAATTTTGGGCTTTCTAGACTAGGAACTTCAGGTCCATAATTGGAAAAAATAAGAAACATATTATTTATCAAAAGTTTATAACTAAAGAGATGAAATTCGTCACGTGCTTATATATGGACACCTCTGGGCCAAATTTAAGGTTTCTTGCTCAAACTCTTCGCCGACTACTTTTAACTCGAATTGTATGTCTTATATTTATACAAGATTTCTGCAATTTACCTGAGTCCTAGAATAAAAATATCAACATAAACTGTGAAAGACGAAGATGAGAAGTGAGTTGCAGTTTAGAAACAGTATAGAGATAAATGAGTTGATGAATTGATTAGTTCATTTTCTAACAAATTTGATGGTGGATGTGTGTTCAGCGTTTAAAAATCACATTTTTGTTATAAATGAGCCTTAATGGTGGATTATTGACTTTAGCTCATCAGAACAAACATGGTAGTATTTATCATAAGAGTAGAGGTATAGTAAATTGTATATGGGAGCTTCTCAATTTTAATAAGAAAACGAACAGCTCTTACATGTATGTACAAGCTTTTTATAATATAATTTCTAAATTCGAAAATTATTCTCTAATATTTACAGACGGGTCCAAACTTGAAAATAAGGTAGGATGTGCTTTTAAAATTGAAGAATCAGAGAGAAATTTCAAATTATCTTCTGTAACAAACATATACAATGCTGAAATCAAAGCTATTGAACTAGTAATGTCAACCCTCAGTCATCACCCAAACAATAAATTTCTTATAATCTCCGATTCGCTTAGTGCTCTTTCTGCAATCCAAAATTATAACACTCAGCATCCACTCATACAGAAAATACATTTATCCTTTCATAATTTTATTCTAAGAGGGAAAATAATCCACTTTATGTGGGTTCCCAGCCATAAAGGCATCCCAGGTAATGAGCTTGTTGACGAACAGGCGAAAAGGGGAGCCAATAAACAAAATTATGACTTCACAGAAAATCTGCCTGAAGACATTAAAAATTTTGTTAAAACCAAAACTATAAGTAACTGGAAGCTAGAATGGGAAAAAGTTACTAATAACTATTTAAAGATGATAAAACCCATCATTGGTTCCATATCAGCTTCAGATCTAAGTAGAAAAGAGCAAGTTAAATTGACCCGCCTAAGATTGGGTCATTGCTTATTCACCCACGGCCATCTAATGAACAAGGATGACCCACCGATATGTCCAGCTTGCAAAGTTAGGATAAATGTAAATCATGTATTAGTGGAATGCCCAATTTACGCAAGGGAAAGAAAATGTCATTCAATGGGGAACAAAGACTTAAAACAAATACTCGAAAATGAGGAAGGATATGATAATTTGTTCGATTTTTTGAGAGTCATTAACATTTATGATAATATCTGAGTTCTCACTTTTATATTTAACTATAAAACCAAACATGTAAAAGAAATTTAAAAATTGAAAATGTAACGCATTTAATATCTGTGGCGCAAATGACCACGCAGTCGAGGCGCTCTTTAAACTGTAATAAATAATAAAAAATAAGAGTAGAGGCAGTTCTACAATGGTATTGGGGATCACTTGAGCCAGGATGATAAATCTATTATTAGTTTTATTGTTCTCCTCAGAATTGCATCCAGGGTAGCAAGGGAATGCTTGGTATCCCTATTCATAAATACCATTGTTGCAGAATGTATTTTAGGTTCATATAAAACATTCCTGATCTGTTAACTGCTTTTTTTTTGTTTTAGTAAATCGGCTGATTTCATATTAATTTTTTATAATTAATTCTAAATTTGAAAGTTTTCTTCTATTAAAAATAGTAGGCATTTAAAAAAAAAATTAAAACCTTTTGCGGAAAAATTCTATCGTATTGTGTGTCAAAAGGGTTCATCTCCTCAGGATTTAAACTCGAGTGCTGAGCGTGCTTTCCGGGCAGTTGGCTTAACTCTAGAGACGAAACTCTTTCTGACATATAAAAGCTTAAAAAATCTTACCCAAGTTATAAAAAACTTGATTTATAAAATGTAGCTAGCGATTGAAAATAATTGGAATATAAGCGTGTTTATTAAATAATTAATATTAGATACAATTTTTTCAAAAAAATTGTAAAATATAGATACAGACCAGTGGCATGCGGTCCATGGATTATGTGGATACGGCGCAGCCCTATAATTTCAAACATTTAGAGTATTTTTATAAATTCAGGAATATCTTTAAATTTTCAAATTATTATCCGTTATTTCAAATATTTCTATAAAATACATTTTTTGTATTAAAAAATATATTGGTTCTCGAAATAAAATAAAATTGTTGCATAATTTCAAGGAGAATTTCCGAAAAGGGTGCGCTTAGAAGGTTTGAAGTCCCTGCTTGTTATATCTTCCAGTTCAAGCAGGTCAAAGACAAGTTCAGACGAGTTTTAGTCGAATAAAAATTGTTCTCGCTGAGGAGCTATTAAAATAGTAATAATACAAAAAAGGAATTAATAAAGAGAATTCGGGAATCTTTAGACTAATCTATTTCTAAAAACTCTCAATATATAAGATCGCAAATAACTAAGAGTGCTATAGACAAGTCATAGCTTGCTTATAGCAATAGAATTAGAATAAGATTTTCTTATAACAGAGGTTCCCAAACTGTGCGCCGCGGCGCCCCGGGGAGCCTCAACCTCTTCACAGGTGCGCCGCGAAGTTTCATAATTAATTGAAACAAGACATTTGGCCTAACACAAAAAACGAACAGAGAAGCTAAAAATTTATTTATTATTTATTTTTATCTCTTACTTTCGATTAGACATTCTTTTACTTAATTTTTTATTTTTTTTTCTTATTTTTGTACATATTTTTGATTTATATTAATTATTTTTTGTTCGTGTTTTTGTGTTCATTCTTTTTATTTTTGTAAATATTTTTAGTTTTTTTATTGTTTTTATCAATTTTGACATAGGTAGATATGTATAAAATTCTAAAATAATATGCTACTACTGTAAATAAAGAGAGAGAGATGTAAACTACCACCAATTATAGACCCAATTTTGTAAATAATTCTAATCTATTGTCAGAGGAGGCCCCCTCCTGCGCGGCCAAAATAAATAAAATAGTAGGGCGCCATGGAAAAATTTTAATTGAAAAAAAGCGCAGCGACTCGGAAAAGTTTGGGAACCCCTGTCTTATAACTTATAGGACAGGCTGATTGATGCATTGTGGAAAATTTAATTTCTGACTCCTGCCCTCACTCACACAAAGCGGTATCCGTTTGGGACAAGGTCCAAAAATATATTTAAAAAAATGTTAAATTTGAAAAATAACGAAAATAATGCTGTATTCGATGGAATTTGCAAAAAAATCAAAGATTAAAATACAGTTTCAAAAAATGAAGAGTAGTTTTATGGACAGCATCCCCTGGTTGAAAAGTCACCAACCGCGAACCGCCACTGATACAAACATAGATATCTACCAAGATTAAGAATTAAATTGGTCTTCTTTTTTCTTAGTGTTTAAATTTATTTTTTATTTTCTTTCACTTCAATTTGAAATAGAAATATTAGCTCGTTCATTTATACCTATGTTTTTTTTACTAAGATAATGGAAATTTTCGTAAAAAATATTTTTCCTATCAGTTTATAACTTAATGTAGTATTATAAAAATTCTTTTTTCTATAATTACGAATCTCAAGATATATTTTAATATGAATTTACATTTCGAATAAGAAAAAAGGATAATTGCAATTGCAGCCTACACTCTCTGCACATTGCCCATGAGTAAACAATGTCCTTCGCGCAGCCTCCGTCCCCCTGTGTCTCCTTAAGATAATATCTCTCTATGTGCCGATGACATCGTTAACTAAGCGTGGGATTCTCATTTCGTTTATTTGTTTCGATTCCAGCAGGCATCGATCAAATCTAATCTTTGAAAAATATTATTATTTAATGTTTATTTCTAAGCCTGGCTCTTGATATATCCGAGTATATACTATATAAATGTATTACGAGATCTTTAATAGGAATTTTAAGCACTTGACGATTTTCAATATTCATTCGTCGTGAGTTATTAATTTCAATCGATTGCGCCATTGATTTCCTTCAATATGGCAAAACGATAGAAATAAACAAATGAAAATAACAGTTATTTGGAATACTAATAGAAAATAGAAAATTTGATTTCTTAAGAACAAGGAATCAATTTTTATAATTTTAGTGCAAAATAAAAGGTTACAATACTTTATTTATAATAGTTATAATTTCAATTTCTAATTTCTTATTATACTTACTTGATTATTGCACAATAATTTTTAGAAAATATCTAATTAAACGATGTGATTTGTGCACAACATATATTACTTTTACTAACTAATACAACATTAATTTTTGAAGTGAAACTTCTTTAGCGACGTATCTGATTGAATTTTTTTGTTTCAATAAAGGAGAAATGACCCAATACAGGGAAAATAAGAGACAACCTTTGATGAGGCATCTTGCTGGACAGGGGGCCCTCTGGACTCCGTAGTGGCTTTTAAAATAATAATTTAAATTTCCTAATTTTAATCAATTTTATTTGTCATGAACTATTAGTGGGTTTTAGAATAATTAATTAATAATTTAAATTTCCTAATTTTATTAAATTTTATTTCTTATGAGCTATTGGTGAGTTTCACTTCACCCGTGGATGAAACTCATACATTTTTATTTTATTTTTTTATTTTCTTCTTCTGCGTCTTTTTCCTTAGAACTGCAAACTGTTTATATTTGATCATCCTTCCATTTGGAAATCTGTTGTTTCTTTTTCTTGTGATTTGTTTGTTGTTACTTTTGTCCCAAAGATAATTTTTTTATAGCAATATATATATATTAAATATTGGTCAGCTTCTGCCTATACTGCTAATGCCATATATTTTTAAAGAGTAGAGATGTTGTATTTCTACCAAAAACTGAGGATCGTAACATCTACTATTTCACTTTAGTCCTTACCAATTAAGTTCACTGGGATGCGAATGCACACAACATGACCAGTATTGGATAGACTCATATAAAAATGTTAACAGCACCCTGTGTCTGTAGGCGGCTACCAACCTCTCGAAAAATATTTCTTAACTTTTGTGATTTTTTGGGAACCGGTGCTTTGAACATGCAAAGACTATTGATAGCAAAAATTATAAAGGTTTTCTTATTGAAGCTTTGCTGGTTAGCCTAATGTCATGAAAAATTATTTTGTGTTGTATAAAACTAGAAAATCAATTAAGTTTTTTTTTTACTCTCGTTTTTTCGAGAAAAATACTGAATAAAAACAGAGTTTTTATTAAATGGGTAAGACGTTTCGTCGATTTATTTCGACTTCTTCATTGTATGTCTGTTTAAAAGCAACAAAGTTTTTAGATTTTTTTAATTGTTAAAACGAGAGAAAAAATTCAAGATAGTTGAGTAATTAATTGGAGCCAAGAATGTATTAAAAAAATAAAAAAAAGATTAATGCATAGTGGAATTGTTTTTTGACAAAAATGGGCCACTGAGGAAGTCGAAATAAATCAACGAAACGTCTGGCCCATTTAATAAATACTCTGTTTTTAATTTTTTGTCCAATTTTCTACTGCTCCTCTTTTAATTGTTATTTATTATGTAAGTGAGTGATGCAACAGTATCTAATTTTACCATCGGTGGTTTGACCCGAAAGATTCTTCTATATCATTTGATAATGACTGGTTAAATATATGTCAATTTATTTGCAAGTAGTCCTAAGTAATACTTTTATTAATATGAGTATAAGTAATATTTATATATAAGCCAGAATGACTGCAGTGGGAAGGATGCCCTGTCGGTTTGGTTGCATAAATAAATTCTGGACACTAGAAACCAAATCCATTACGAGAGCTAAGTTGGGCTGTTCTCATTAATTCTATGAAAGGAAATGGAATGGATTCTACACATCGGCCAAGAAAAGTAAAGTGCATTTCGTTACATCAGCAACATCCAATAACAGCATCGACATCGTTAGATTTTTTATTCCCAAATGGACTCGGTGATTGACCAATTCCTTTAATGGCTAATCGAGTGACCCCTGAGTGGCAGAACAATTTTGGATTTGTTTCGCAATAGCGACAAACGACCACTTTTCTTTATCAAATCAGTCGGGGGAATTTGGAATTGTATGTCACGCTATTTTATCACCAAAACATTGGTTTATACTCTCAAATGGTTCCTTATCTAAGTCTCAAAATATATATAGGTAAATATTATTCAAAGTTGGCAGGAGAGAGTGAAAAATTAAAAAGAGAACTCAGGTGTAAAAAAGTAAGATAGCCAAAAGTCAAATGAAGTACCGAGATGATTTAAAAGAAATTAAAAAATACATTTTAATAGGTTAAAATGCTATTAATAGGTTTTTTTTTATTTTGCGATTTAAATTTATTTTGATTGTAAGAAATACTTACTTTTTTACTTTATACTTGATCTGCTTCGCGGTGGTGTAACTCAGTGTAAATCCCTTTGTCTTAAATTGGCTATTGTTATTTTACTGATTTTAATTTTTATGTATAGGTATGATCAAACAAAAATAAAAAATAATAAAATAATAATTAAAAATACTAAAGGGGTTGGATGGATTTTGGGAATGGTAGGTGAGGGGATTTAACTATTGAAGGTGATGAATTAAATTTTTTTAGGTTTTACTTGAAAGAATGATAGAACCAGAGATTAGATATTTGACAATTTATTTATAGCAGCAAGAAGAAAATTTATTAAATTAGAACTTTCTTTTTGGAATTGAAATCCCTAAAAAAGAATTCCGTTCATGAATTGTGTTTGTTTTTTTTAAATTTAATTTTCCCTACAATGTAGGATACATTGTAACATATTGGGGAAAACTCTTAGTAAAAGCTCCATTATTAGAAATATTTTCAGGTTGCAGTGTGCTCTACTGAACATATGAAATACATATATTATCTATTATTTTCTCATCTCTGAATACTTGCTCAAATTGAAAGTTTCTTTTTGCCGAGAGTATCAGAATTTTTATTAATTAAAGGAGACAATAAAGAGTGTCTTCTGCTGGTATAAATAAAAAATTTGTTTTTCCAAGAGAAAACACATTCTTTTATTGTCTCCTTTAATAATACTAATAATAATTTAATAATACTTGGTCAATTTGGTCAGGACGAATATAGTTTTGGTTTATACCTACTTTAGTTATTTATGTGTTTGTTTGGTTAAGATAAATCAAGAAGGGAGATTAATGCTGAAAATCAAGTTAAATGTGACATCTCTTCGAGATTATAGAAGCAATAATTACTTATACACGCTTATTAGCTATTGGCATCTCATGGGGCGTTAGTAAACGAAGAATGATGAAGTAAACATAGCTATTTTTTATGAATAAAAATGTTTTTGTTCTTCATTATTAGTTCCTCTGATTTTTGCTAATCGTCTGTTAAATTTATTAACAGTATAGGTAAAACTTAAACCCGATTCTCAGGTGTGGAAAGGTCGAAAGGTCCGCCGATATGTTCTTATGAATAAATATTTGACTTAACGAAATACAGATTTATATTAGGAAAAAATTCTTCAATGATTCCAAATATAACTAGGTACATATTTTAGTTAAGTTTTCATTTCTATTAAAACTACAAAATATAAACGAATTGTTCTTTAAGTTGAAATTAGAAAAAAATCGTGTTACAGAAATGCTATTCTTATATTCAAATATTGAATTCAAATTCTATATTATATTAATGAGATAAAGGAGACAATAAAAAAGTGTGTCTTCTGCTGGAAAAATACATTTTTTAATATATTTATAACGAGACTATAGTTTCGAGGGCTTTGCCTCCTTCATCACAGCATTTCCTGTGAATAAAATTCAAAGCCCTCGTTATCAATAAATTAAAAAATGTATTTTTCCAGCGTAAGACACACTCTTTATTGTCTCCTTTAATTCATAAAAATTCTGCTACTCTCGGCAAATAGTAACTTTCAATCTAATATTAATGACTGGCGGTGCTTTACTTTTTAAGCTCAAGTCAGTAATTATAACATAATATATCTGGATGTAATACACAGGACTAATTTTTCCACATATCTATTCCATGCGAAATTTTTAAATTTATACCTTTCTTCCCTTAAAAGGCCATACACTATATGATTTTTCATGTGTTTGTTTTTTATTATTTATGTAATGTGTATAATTACAAAAGATACAAACAAGTGGTAATTATTTTTCTGTTGTTGAGTGTGTTATTTATTAGAAACGGTAAATTGCAACTGATTATTAAGATAATAGATAAATTTTATTATGAAACGAATTAGCAAGGGCGAATTATGAGTTATATGATATATGGAAGTAGAAAATAATTATAATGGCTTTTTCACTTATTTGGCTTGATGAAAATTAGTTGAGTTTGAAAAAAGGAAAAATCTCATTAAATTAATAATAATAATGATAATTCTAAAACATCTATTAAATAATTTTGCCTCTAAGTAAAGAAAAATGAGATTTTATAGTTTGGAATTTGATGGAGTCATTGCAAAAAATAGAGTTTGTGTGGAAATTTTTATTCTTCATTCTAATAAAAAAAACTGATTAAATGTTGAACTCTTTAGCTCAGAACTTCGAAAAATGAGAAAAATGAATGAATCATTAAATGATCAATGCCATTAGAAATACTGAATATATTTTCTGCCGAATTTCGGTTAATAAGCAATTGTTAAAGAGCTAATAAGCTAGTACGGTTGAAATCTCAAATTTGTATATTGACACCAAAACGAGTTATCTGCTGTCTATCTCATTAATTAAATAAAATAAATATTTTAAAATATTAATTGAATGTAATGGAAGGCAGCCCAGGGGTAGTGAGGAAAGAAAAAAATAACACATATCAAATAAGGTGCAATTTATTGGAATCCTTCCTCCTTTCCTTTCAAACCGACGTTTCGGAAAAACTAAGAAAAGGAGGAAAAAAATTGTTTTTCTATGCCTTTGCTAAAAAAAGAAGGTTTTGAACACTACTGTAGAGAGAAGAAGGAAACATTTTATTTGTTTCATTCATTGACCCTTTGTAACCCTGAAAAAGGAGGGAAAAATCCTCCGAAACGTCGGTTTGAAAGGAAAGGAGTAAGGATTCCAATAAATTACATCTTATTTGATATGTGTTAATTTTTTCTTTCCTCACTACCCCTGGGCTGCCTTCCATTACATTCAATTAAAATTTCTACCAGTCCGTCTCACTCCAGAGAAAATTTCGTTGCAAAAAAATTTTAAAATATTTTTTTTCATATCTCAAGCGTTTTTTTCTTCGTAGTACACCAAATTGTCAAATAAACTCATTATTTACATAATAGAAATAGTATCCAAATTCTTGGGAAAATGTTTTGGACTTTTATAACAAATTATTGGATAAAAATTACTTGGTAGGTTTCCCATTAAGTATTGTTACCAACACCAAATTCCTTAAAAACTATTTTATAACAAAGCATTTATTTGATTCTTTCCCAGAAAATTTCTGGCCAATTATTGTAATATTATGAGAATTTAAAAATTTTGAAAAATATAATTTTGATAACAAGTTCTAATTGAAGTTTTCACATACAAATTCATATTTTCTTAAATAATTCGGCATCTAATAAAAATAAAGAAGTTCGCTATTTATTTCTAGGATTTTTCATCTATCTAGGCCAATTATGCACAGTTTCTCTTTAAAATTTTCAGGAACTATAGAAGAAAAGTCAATTAATCACATCAAGAAAGAGTAGGGGGCAAATATTTTAAATTTTATCCCCTTAATCTTATAGATAAAAAATTGTACGATTATATTTTGCGGAACTATTTGTACAAAATCAGTGGATAGGTCAATAAATGGAAATTTTATCTCTTGTCTGAACTGAATAAAAATTTACATAATCTCTCTTTAGGGGTCAGTGGAATTATTGGGAAAAAAATCAATTACAAGAATCGAGGGCGAGGGGGCAAAAGAATCCTAAACCTTATCCCTAAACATAGTACATAAAAGTCTTACCATCCTTGATCATCAAATAACTGTTTCTTAATGATATTGATATAATTGAAAAAAGTGGCAGAATTGTTGAATCATAAAAAGAAACAAAGAGGTTGTCCTCTGCTTGATGCAAATAAACATACACAAACATAATAATAGGTTTTTAACTTTAAATTCGGACTTTTCCATATAAAATTGAGATTTTTGAAAACCAAAATCAGACTTTTTCAAATCAAATTATGAATTTCTATAAAACCATGCATATTTTACATATTAAATTATTACTTTTTATTTGAAAACGTTTCCTGAGAGTACAAAATGCTAATTTTGAAAGGTTTTAGTTGATGAACTGAAATATATTACAATGCACCAAATTTTATCTTTTTACCTGAAAAACCTTTCCCGTGAATATAAATTGTCATTTTAGAATTGTTTTAGCTAATGATCTGAAAATTAGATGGCAATAAATATCTTATAATGCACCAAATTTTAGCTTTTTACCTGAAAACTTTTCCTGAGAGTTAAATTAAATTAAAACTTATTCTTAATTATAAGTCTTTTCTATTTTTTCAACTGTTTATTAATAAATTCTGAATTTGATTTGAAAAAGCCTGATTTTGATTTTTAAAATCCTGAATTGATATGGAAAAGTCCAAATTTGAAGTTAAAAAACTATATACCATAATTATCATGTTTGAGTAGCTAGCTTGCTATATAAATAAATTTACAATTTCCAATTGGTGATTGACCCCATGATAAATAGTAGATAAAATATTTTTAATTAATTAAAAAGACTGATGATTAAGGCAAAGGCTTCGAAACTATATAGTCTCAAACAAATAAATTATATATTTATATATATACATATTTATATTTGATATATTCGTACATATATGTGTTTCTCTTTATAATATTGCTGTACCTTTTCGTAGCTCTCGAATTCATTAAAAATCATTATTTTATTCTACATTCATTTTTCTCTTTTTTCACTCTTCCCAATTTTTTTTTTAAAAATATTATTGTTTATAATATTGATAAGCGCTAATTATTTTTAGTGTTATACTAAGGCGGTATTTATCGAAGTTCATCGGTCTTGTTTAGTAATATTATTTTTACAAGTCACTTAATTAGCAAATGAAGAGACGGGTGATAAAATGTTGATTTTTGGAAAGAAAAATCATTCAACTTTGCTCTCTGGTTGTGATGCAAGAGAAATTTGGGATTCGTCGCCTCTCTTGTCACTACCCACTGATCAATTCGCTCGAAACCTTTCATTATTCATTTACGTATTTACGAGAGAAAAAAAATCAACATCCAACGATTGCTCATCGGTTGGAATGATAATGAGTAAAGTGTAAAACGAAAAACAGAAAAAATAATTAAGTACGTTTATTATAAAATCTAAAAGCGAAATCATTTTAAAAATTTGCCAAAAAATATTCACTTTTTTTTAACAGTGAGAAAAAATTAACTCTGATTAATTATACTTGTTAAAATCTTAAATTCAAATGGGATGGTGTTAGAACCTTAGAACGACCTTGAAAAGGAATAAGAAACATGTGTTTTGATTCGCTTTAGTATATGCAGCAAAAAGTCAAATAAATTAAAATGACAAAGAGGAATTTGACAGGAATTTAAGAAGATTATCATAGTATGAAAGGGAAATATTGTCATGATTAATTATACCAAACGAGATTTAATACTAATATTGATAAGACCCCCTTAGAATCTATGTAGTAGTTTCAGGTCTAGGAACTGCCTGCTCTTGATGATTTAACTATTTTTGTCTGAAAACAGTTTAAGCTAGAAAGCTGAAACTTGGCATTCTAATAATATAAACTTTTGTGCTGAATTTTTGATTATACATTTTTAGAGAGATTCCCATTTTCCGATATTAAAAAATCTTGAATCTATAAAAACTTTCTAAGAGCTTCTTGTCGCACGTTTTCAGATACCTATAGACCATAGTGTTTCCCAATCTTTTTTGTACTATACCCCACCTAAGCCTTTCTAAAATTCTTATACACCCCTATGTATAGATAATAATATGGAATATATAGAATTTAATGTTTTTCTCAAACAGGGAAGATTTTTTTTCATGAGAATGATGAGAGAAGGAGTTACACCAAAAAGGTGCAACCCCTAAAGGCCTGGGTTGGCCCCTCCATCGTGAAAATAAGAAGAAAGAAATTTATGGGCTTGGCGGGGGTAGAGGTATCTGTGGATACGGGTCTTAAATAGCTGAAGGTTATAAGTCGCGGGAAAGATGGTGGAAGGGAGTGAGTTCCAGTCTCTGGGGGTCATAGGGATAAAAGAGTTGGCGAAAGCGCTTGTTCGACTTTTATTCAATTTGACAGCGAAGAGGTGCTGAGCGTTCGAAAACCGCGTGTTTCTCGTAAAGAGGGCTTTAGGGGGGATAATTGATTTCAGCTGGACTGAACAGACACCGTGATAGTATCTGTAGTACAGGGAAAGGGCAGAAACGGTTCTTCGGTGAGCCAGGGAGTCGAATGAGTTGGTTAGAGCCGGCGCGCTGCAGCTTTAGTAGTGGTTGAGATATGATCATTACATGAAAGGTCAGACCCTAGAGTTACACCTAGCATTGAAATTTTATCCCTGAATTCTAGGGAGTTTGAGTCGAATGATATGTTTGGGAGGTTTCTGTCGAAGCGCCTAGAAATAAGGAAACACTGAGATTTCACTGCATTGAAGTTAACTAAGTTTTGGGATCCCCAGTTTTTAAGTTTGCATAAGTCTAAATTAATTGAGGAGGCAATATCTGCACGGTTTTTATGCGATGCAGGGGCGTTATGTAGGGTGCTGTCATCTGCGTAACAATGTACCGGATTGGAGGGCAAGTTTAGAAGGTCGTTGATATAGATATAAAAAGGGTAAGGGAGATAACCGATCCCTGAGGAACTCCAGCGTTGGTGTGGAAGGGGGAAGATGATATTCCATCGATGACAACCTTAATACTACGGTCTGAAAGAAAACTTTCGAACAACTTACAGAGTGTCTGCCTCCAACATCGACAACCAGGCGAACCGCTCACATTTATTACACATGAGTGCTGTACCTAGTCTAAATTATCTACGTTGAAGGGAACCAAAAAATAAGCTACTGGAGCTAAGTGTAGGCCTGTTATTTTTACTTTAAAAGAGATAAATTGTTTTCATGTTCTAATCCGTTTTGTAATTAACACGACTTAATCCAAACCACAATTTAAAAAGTATAATCCAATATAATCCAATTACAAAAACTATCCCAATTCCAATCAAAACAGATGATTTTTATTCTATGTTTTGACTCAAAACGCATTTAAAAAATTTGTTTTGTCATAGACCTTGAAGAAATATTGGAATGAATAGAAATTTAAAGGGAGAGGAATAGAAACGACTCAAATTTCATTATTTATTATATTTCACTGTATCTATAGAGTATTCTATACATATGCTAATATTTATTCGTTGATCAGATTTCATTCACCATTTCATAAAGGTTCTAGTTTAGATAATTTTTTTTTTTGAAACTTCGTATTAGTTTTCTTGATTTTTTCATGGTGAGGAAAAAAAATATTATATGAGAAGAGACAGCCAGGAAAATAAAAATTAAATCTCCCTTGCCGACATTTCGATTAAATATTTAATCTTTATTAGGGCCTTTAATAAAGAAGAACAAAACAAAAACCGTTACTTTTTTAATGTACCAATATTACTCATGATCTTATGTATAATGAAAGCTTTATTTTGAAATTATCATTTTGTCCACATATAACCAAAATCCATAACAATACAGAAAAAGCATATATAGTATAGCATTACAATTCATCATAGGTCTAACTCACAAATAATATAAAATTCTAGAAATATTAGAAATTTTTTGAATTATAAACTATACTTATTATGAAGGTAGATCAACTCTGCTGAAATTAAATTAAATAATTTATGATAAAAAATATAGAAAATTTACTCATGAATATAATTTAAATGATCAATAATTACATGTATTTAACAAAACTGAAATTAATTGAATTATTATTCTATGGTTCAGATTTGCACATGTTCTGAAATTGCACCATTACTACTCTTCATCTTCAAGATTAAATATTTAATCGAAACATCGACAAAAAGAAAATTTAATTTTTTATTTTCCTGGCTACCTCTCATATTTATGATATTTATTTATTTATTTATTTTTTAAAAATCAAGAAAACTAATGGTACAAAGTTTTCAAAAAAAATATCTAACCTTTATAAATAAAATGGTCAATGAAATCTGATCAAAGAAAAAATAAAATCTATATAGGTAATCTAGATACAATACATGTATGTATTGTATATCGTTGCCTTAGAGTGTAAACCTGCTAAATCCATTTTTTATTATATATGACATATTAATACCGTTCGAAAGAAAAAGAGATCCAGCATCGTCCAAGTAAAACTGCTACTTAACATTACAATCGTAAGTTGTAGAAAAAAATG